>MU223366.1:2942974-2956707 GCA_018584345.1 Thuja plicata | reverse complement strand
AATAAAATTAAATAAATAGTCAAATATAACAAATATAGTTAATCTATAAGAATTAACTATATTGTTATAGGCAATATTAATTAAATTAATATAGAAATGAAAAAGGACAATTTAGGGTGTCTACAATTTTTGTGAATGGTTGTGACTTGTCAGCTAGTTGCGATATGAAATGTCTGATAGATTGGAACCGACCTTGGAGACCTCTAATTTGTTTGATATTATGAGGTGGAGGCATTTCTATAATAGCTTGTACCTTTTCCAGATCAACCTTGATTCCCTTCATAGAGATGATACAGCCTAGTAATTTTCCTGAAGTAACCCCAAATGCACATTTCTTAGGGTTAAGACGCAGCCTGAATTTTTCCATATGATCTAGTATGGGACCTAGATCAGTGAGATGTGTCTTTCTGTCCATACTTTTAGCAAGTGTTTCATCCACATAGTCCTCCATTTTCCTATCCATCATGTCATGAAATATGGTAGTGACAACTCTTTGATAAGTAGCTCCAGCATTTTTTAGACCAAAATGCATAACATTCCAGCAGAATGTACCCCATGTGCAAGTAAAAGAAGTTTTCTCTTGGTCCTCTTGTGCAATTTTGATTTGATTATAGCTAGAAAAACCATCCATTAGTGAATACATCTCATATGCTGCTGTCATATCCACGATCATGTCAATGTTGGGAAGTGGAAAATCATCTTTTGGACATGCCAAATCAAAGTCTCTAAAGCCAGTGCATACCCTAATAGATTTGTCATACTTAGTAACTAGGACTATATAAGAGATCCATTCTACATAATCAATTGTTCAGATGTACCCAACTTTTAGAAGTTTTTCCAATTCTGCCTTGATCAATAGAGCCACATGCGGATGCATCTTCCTAAGTTTTTGTTTGATTGGTTTCACACTTGGAGCTATTGACAAGTGATGCATGATGAGATCAGGATCCACACCAGGCATGTCAGAATATGTCCATACAAAATTTATCTTTTTCTCCTGGAAGAAGTCTATGAATTCCCTAAGTTCTTTTGTAGATAATGATTTGGCCATATGAATGATGTGTGGATGTTCTTTTGTTCCTAGATTTACCGGCTGAGTTGGTTCAATTAACACTGATGAGTGTTCCTGGAAGTGACTCAAAAGTGCATCAAGTATCTCATCCTTAGGTGCCTCAGGGAGGTTTTCACCTTTAGATACGTCTTTTATTTTTACTTTTTTTGGCTCTGATACTGCCACAATGTGGTTTTCAACATCAGAGCACCTATTTTTTCTTCTTTTAATTTTGTGACTAAGATACTTGATGTCAGCCTCAGTCATGTTGACACTTTCTTCACTAGTGGAGGATGTCATAAGTTCAACAGCATGAAGGTAGCAGGCTAGGGTGTAATCATTCTAGAATGTAAGGACTTCACTGGATGAAGAAGGGGAATTCTAGTCTATTAACTCAGGATGTTGGAGTGAAAGAGATGTAACGGGTTCAAGTGCATTCATAGTATAGTCATCAAAAGAATTAAATAGAAAGTTGAGAGCTAAATCAATCTCATCCAAAGGCGTGTTTGAATCCTGCTAACCCCTAACGACCGAAGTAGAAGACACGTTAACATTTAGGGACTTGGACTCATTAGACCTTTCACTAGACCTCTCACTTACGTTGAGAAGTTTTTCATAAGATCCTTTTGACAAACTATCAAAATCATATTCATGAGAGTCTGTATCTGAACTCTGACTTGAGTGCTTGCACCATGAAGGTTTAGGAGTTCTTGCAACACTAGCCTATTCTCATGCCAACCATTCTTGAAACTCTGGTGGTATGTATCTTTCACGTTGGAAGTTAGGATCTTGCAACACTTTCCATTGTTAATAGGTTAGTGCATCAAAAGGAGTGGTTTTATCATAATCGCTATCAGTCTCAGCTTTACTAAAATGTGGTACAAAATTATCTGGCTTAGCAAAGAATGCTACCAGATCTAGAGGAATGGGATAAGGAAAGCAATCCTCATTGGAGCTATCTTCTATGGTGTCGATTGTAGCTATACCTTCAGGTTCTGGTGAAGGCTCTAATTTTGGCACAAATTTATTGATCCCTAGATGGAACGTGATCTTTTTGAAACCTAAACCAGTGGTGTCTTTTGTCTTTTGACCTATAGCTTTAATAGGTTCCAGTAACCCATTACCATTCAACCCTATCAGGCCACTCCCTTTGTACCCAAAATGTTTCATAATCTTAAGACCTTCATTGTTGGGATTTAGTTCACGAGCCGGGGCAGTCTATTCAACTATGTTCTTTCCTTTGCAAAGCCAAGCCTTAATATCTCTTTCCTCATCTTCATCTTCTAATTGTGTAGAACAACGTACAAAGACACCGTCATAAACTATCTCAAGAGTAGTAGAAGATCTGTTGTTCTTAGAAGGTCTCCCATAAGAACAAGGAGATAGAGGTAGAGCTTCTAACGATAGCATGGGTTCTATTTGAAATCTCCCCATGCCTATGTCTATAATTTTTAGGGTTTTTTCTATATCTCTAAGCTTGGCATCACAGAGTTATGTGTATTCTCTATTAGTCGGAACAAGACTATCAGCTGATTGAGTGAGCGCATTACAAGAAGAGCCCATACTAGCAAGAATTGTCACCTCTACACCTTGAAAAGAAAACTTAATACACTGATGGTATGTAGAAGGAACCACATATCATGGATCCACGATCTTCACATCAAGATATTATATGCAAGATGAAGGTCTGGCACTAGACATGTGATGTCTCTTTCAATTGGTCCAACCTGAATGGGTAGCACAACTAGACCTTTAGATTTTCTCTCTTCTTCATCATAGGCCTTGATGGTAATTATTTTTTGAGAATCTATGTGATCTTCACCATAACCTAGCTCAGCAAGAAAGTGAGCAGAGAAAATATTAAGACCAGCACCATTATCAATGAGGACGCGGTGGACAAGCTGTTTGCCAATCATGACTTCTATATGCAGAGGAGCATTGTGCAGGTGACTAATGGAGTGATCATCTTCTTCAGAGAAGGAAAAATAATGTGGTGAAGTCAAATGACCCACCATGGATTGAAACTAATCTAGATTGATATCTTTGGGGACATTAGCTTCTGTGAGAGCTTTGTCCAAAATATGCCTATGAGCAGGCGAGATCTTCAATAGCTCAAAGATAGTTATCTGAGCATTGGTTCTTTGAAGCTGGTCAAGAATGCTCTAACCAGCAGTAGGAGGCATAGGGAATACCTTCGTGGTCTTGTTAGCAGAGCCAAAAACAGTCTTATTTGCAATTTGTTTTGGCGCAGATGCAGTAACAGGAGGGTCAGGACCCTTGATAGTGATTTTAGTGTGAGATCTAGTCACAACATTCATGCAATATTAAGATGTTTTAGATTCAGATAATCAAGACCTAGGGCCTCTCAAGACAAATGGGTCTTTGGGTTTAGAAGCATTCCCACTCCACTTTCTAGTAAACATGTTACAATATTCCACTTCCACAAGCTCAATCATGTTAATAACATTATCATAAGTGGTATGTGCGTAATTAACTTTGGCATTATTGTTCTGAGTGTTGGAGGACTCGCCTTTCTCATGATGAGGAAAGGGATCTTTAAATGCCTAATGATCCAAATTCTTGTTATTCTTCTCCACAATGATAACCTTGTTGTCAATCAAATCTTGGACTTTATGACATAATTGAAGACAAGTAGTAGTCTTATGACCTTTGTTTTGGTGGTAGTCACAATACACATTCTCATTCCACCAATGAGGTCATGGTTGTGGATCATATAGATGTTTTTCCAAAGGAGCAAGAATCTGATTTTGTACTAAGGTTTTGAAAACCACATCCAATGGTTCTCCCAAAGAGGTAAATTCACGCTTGGGTCGTGGTGCCCAAGGTTTGTTGCAAGAAAATATAGAAGGCTGTTGAGTATTGGTTGCAGCCTTTTCAACAACTTTGGTTGCTTGTATACTAGAGGTGAGATTGAAGACCGGTTTTGAAGGAGTTGGAGTCACATTATCGACCACCCCATCATTCACAACATCCCTATTTTTGTTGGAAAACTTCCACTTGTCTTTGTTGGAAGATGAGGAACCTTGTTTGTTATCTTTATACAAAGTCAATTCACCTTTTTTAACTATAAATGCTTCTATTCTCACAAATTGTTTTCTCATGCTATCAAAATTAAGGGGACCTTGAAGTTTTACTTGATACCCAAAATCAGGGGTGAGATTATCCAAGAAGATATTGAGTTTCTCAGATTCAAGTATTTTGCGAGGGTACTTAGTGCAAAGTTGTCTCCATCTTTGGAGAAACATCAAGAATGGTTCCCCTTGCCTTTGCTTGAGGTTGCAAAGGTCCCTTATGTTAATAAGATGTTGAATATTGTGAGAATAGTGTTGTATAAAGAGATTGGCAATCTCATCAAAAGTCTTGATGCCAGTGGGTAGTTGTGAAAACCACTCCATGGCAGGTCCACCCAAACTTCATGGGAAAAGACGCATCAAATAGGTTTGGTCATGTATAAACTCTATTGATAGGGCACCAAATTCTCTTAAATGATCCTGAGGATCAGTGGTACCCAAATACTTATCATATTTGGGGAGTTCTACACCTTTGGGAAAAGGTGGCATAGTAATACTCCTATCAAAAGGAAAAGGACATATGCTTTCCATTGTGAACTATTGCGTGGGTTTGTCCTTATCCTTCATAAGTTGGCTGATTTGACCTTGCATGTCTTGAATTATTTTGTGCAATTTGGAGGTCTCACTTTCCTCTTCCTTAGCTACAAGCGTTTTGACTTGGAAGTTTGCAGGTAACTTAACTCCTTGTTTTGCTATTTATCTAGAAAGTATTTTTATTTGTCTTCCGCAAGGAGTATTTCCATCATTTTGATGAGAGCTTTATTAGACTTTGTAGCATCTATGTCACTTTGAGTTATTGGCTCATCATCATTACCAAGAATTTCATAAATACTATAAGTCTAATCTTGACCTTGGTGATGTTTCTCTTCTTGCTGACCTTGTTCATTTTGGGATTGGTCATGACCTTGCATGTAATCAAAAGGAGTTGCCATGTTGTTAACATGAGATTGTGTCATGTGCACCTCTTCAATATGAGCGTGAGTATCGAGTTGAGAATTCCTAGTTAATGTATTTCTAGGGGAATCAAAAGGATTGAAAGGATCACTAAGACAGTGAGGATCATTAATAGGATTAACCCAAATGGGTGACTTCTTGTAGCCTTGTTGATCTGAAAGAAATGGATTGTGCTGATCTTGAAACAAAGGATTAGAACACACCTGAAGCATTGGTTTCTGATTTGGACTTGAATCGATACTTAACGTGGAAGAGGAATGTGAGGATCCCTCTTGACTATCAAGTTGAATGATGGGTTCAGAATGACCTTTTCCTTGATTGCAAGGTTTACATCTACCTACTCCAGAACTGTGAATGGGAAAAATATTACAGCTTCTAGTTGTAACATACATAGAAGAAGATGAAATGAGAGGAAACTTAAGATTCGACTCAGAACTCTGTCTCTGGAGATATAAAAAAAAAATGTAATAGGCTAGAACAACCAAGGTGTGAGATGCACCCGGCATGAATCGTCGAGAGTATGGCTAGAACAACCGAGATATGATGATCATGTCGCAAGGTACAAAAACACAAAAAATATAGGATAGAGACAAAGAGACAAGACAAGTTTGATTAAGAATCAATCAGTTCACAACTCAAAATGACCAGTTTTGGACTGAAGACAATAGGGAAATAAGCAATCAAACCCCAGACAAAAGTTAGATCAGGCAAAAAATTCACTAGTTAATGGGAAAAAGCTTGCTATTTTGAACGCCAAGCTATAGATTCACATGAGGAAATGCCTTGTCACGTGAGAAAATGCTCAACTTCGCATGAGACAATGCTAGCTTGCATGAGAAAGTGCTAGGTTTCTAAAAGTTCACGTGAGAAAACACTAAATTTTGATAGACAGACTCAATTTTTGAGGTAAAAACCAGATTTTGAGACACAGTGAGGACTATTTTCTAACAAAATTTTAGGTTCAGGATAGTTTTATGATGATACAAATCAGCGATCTCAGTTTCAAGGTGACAAGCACTCATTTACAAACACAAAGTTTTGATCAAGCAGTAGTGACACAAACAGTAGTCATAAACAGTTCTACCAAGGACAAAGAAACTTGGAAGAATAATGGGAGTCTTTGTTTGATGATGATTTAGACAGTTTAAGACTAAAAAACAAACACTTAGTTATCCCTACAAAGAAAATTGGTTGAGAAGACAAAATATGTACCCCGTTGTCTTATGCGTATGTGTGCACCTCACATAGCAGTGTCACCCTCAAAAGAGCGCCCATGTTTTTGGTGTTTCTAAGGACTAAGTATATATGTTCGAAGGCTACCCTTAAAGTAGGGGCCAACATCATATACCACTTCAAGCATCCAGGTGCATACCTATGTCAAGAATCTAGGGGAGAGATTCTTCCCTCTCCCTGTGCACAAATTATATGTCCTTTCAGAGGTGAACCGGGTAGGCATCTAACTAAGAGAGTGTTTAGTGGGCTTCCATTCACAATAAATTTTGGTGCCTCTAATACAGAGCTGGGGCCTTGTAGCCACACCAACACTTGGAAGTCATACACCCTTGCAAGCAAGGCTGGGAGTGGCGCTGCCCAGTATGACAAACAAGGATTTCTCACGACGATAGTCAAAATCATGAGAAAGAAGTTACCATGGCTTTGGAGTCTTTGGACTCAACAAAGAAGACTTTATTAGAGTGAGGTGGAATCACCGGTGATAGGTGTGTACTCACTTGGGTCATTCCCAGAGGTTCAATTTCGGGTAGGCCCTCTAAAGGTGACACAACTTGGTTTGGATTCAAGGGTTTTATTTTTTGATTCTCTCAAAGAGAGAAGAGCATACTTCTCTACCTTTTCACCTTACCAAAACACATCAAGCATATTCATCACCAAGATAGTTTCACTCCACCAAATCCACAAGCCTTTGGGTTTTTGATTCTCTCAAAGAGAGAAGAGCATAATCCCCTAACAAGTAGAAGTGCTAAAGATTCGCTATCTTGCTTTTCTTCCCCAAGTATCCGTCATGCTAGCAACATCTAGGTCTTGGTTTCATCCATGGGAATCACTTCCATGTAATGAAGAGCCTATTCCCCTACTTTTCTATTGGGATCCTTACAAAATTTTAACAAAGCCCTATTTAAACTATGTGAATGAAAAACAGTAAACAAACACAACATTTTTGAATATGCGTTTGACAATCATCCTGCAAGCAAACTGTTAGAAAGTTTTATGATTATTTTACAAGCAACCTGCAAACCACTATTATGCTATAGCATAAATTAGAAACAGAAAATCACAGCAGAGAGCAAATGTCAGAAAAAAGATATCAATAAATTGCAAATTCTAGAATTTAAACGTTTGTCTGTTAAATTTCACACGAGGAAGTACTTCGCTATGTGCGATAAAGTGAAGAACCCACGTGAGCTTTCTATTTCTTCATGCGAGAGAGTGCTACAAAGAGAAAAAATTTGCACGGTTCAAAGTAAAATGTCATGCGAGAATCTGTACTAGTGTTGTACGAATGTACGACAGAGTTGCAATCACTGTAAAAAAAAGTTCAAAAATGAGGCCAAAATTCATTTTTTCTACCCCACGGTGGGTGCCAAAATGTTGTGTTCTTGAATTTGACCTCTAAATCAAGCACAAACTCAACATAGTCCTTACTCAATCATTCAATTCACAAAGAAAAACATGAATTGTTCATCTTGCAAATCTGATTGAAGAGACTTGTTGCCTCCTAATTAGTTGGGGATGTCGAATTTACTCTTAGAATGAGAGCCAACAACCTTGACCATTGCTAACATGGAGGATTTCTAAAGCATGAGAGGTAAACTAATTTCCATCAATGTATGAAAGGAAATGCAATTAATCTAGAAATGAATTGCTTTTAAACTAGAATTGAAATGCTATTAATCTAGAATTGAAATGCTATTAATCTAGAAAGCTTGAAAGATAATGGAATTAAGCTACTAAATGTGTAAATGAATTACATTAAGAATCAACATGTTTCTTAATCCAAATGAAATTAATCTAATTATGCAACAAAGCTAAAAAGCATGAAAATCAATACAAATTGAACTATAATTTTGATGCTCTCCAATTCATCATCTGAAATGAAGAAAATGAGGTCCAATATATAGAAAACCATGGAAAGAGGGTGAAGAGTTTCTTGAAAAGAAATGGTTTCCTCTTCACTTTCATTTGAGACAAAAATGCAAGAATTATTTAATTAAAAGAGTGGATTATTGCCACATGAGTGACCTTTCATATAGAATTATGGAATTCTTTTTTAGGATAATCCATTCAATCAATTAAATAACTATTCAATTCCTTTTGATGTATATTGGCTAAAGGGGGTGGAATTAATTTAATTTAAAAGCACTCAGGACTTTAGAATTAAATTAGTTAATCATAGGGATTTTTAGCTAATAAATCTTGATAATTTAGGAATTAAATATGATGTCAAATTTATGCAAATTTAGGTTTTCTACATTTGAGACTCAGTCAATTAAAGTCAATTAGGAGGATAATTTTTCTAGTATAATAGGACTTTGATGATGACAAAATTGAAGGAATGCACCAAAATTGATTAGAATTATAAGGTACCAATTTTGGGGTGTTACACTAGGACCCCTTAAGACACCTTATGATGCCTAAGATGTACTCTTAGGCTTGCTAATGGTTCATAACATGTCATAAGGGGTTGTATGACCCATTAATGGGTCCAAAGAGCTCTTAAGACACCTTACGACCCCTCATATGTACTCTTAGGCTTCCTAATGGGTCGTAAGACCCCTTATCACACCTTACATCCCATTAAGAAGCCTAAGAGAACAACTTAGGGGTTGTAAGGTGTCTTAAGGGGTCCTAATACCAATTAGTAGGTCATACAACTACTTATGACACCTTACGACCCATTATGAATCCTAAGAATACATCTTAGGGGTCATATAGTATCTTAAGGGGTCTTTCGACCCAGTAATGGGTCCTATGACCCCTTATGACACATTAAAAACTATTAGGAAGCCTAAGAGTACATCTTAGGGGTCTTAAGGTGTCTTAAGGGGTCCTAGGACCTATTAATGGGTTCTACAACCTCTTATCACACTTTACCACCCATTAGGAAGCCTAAGGGTACATCTTAGGGGTCGTAAGGTGTCTTAAGGGGTCCTAATACCCATTAATTGGTCCTACAAATGCTAATGACACCTTACGACCTAGTAGGAAGTCTAAGAGTACATCTTAGGTGTCATATGGTTCCTTAAGTGGTCTTTGGACCCATTAATGGCTCCTACAACCCCTTATGACATGTTACAAACCATTAGGAATCCTAAGAGTACATCTTAAGGGTCGTAAGGTTTCTTAAGGGGTCCTAGGACCCATTAATGGGTATTAGGACCCCTTAAGACACCTTACAACCCCAAATATGTACTCTTAGGCTTCCTAATGGGTCATAATGTGTCATAAGGGATCATAGAACCCATTAATGGGTCCTACGATACCTTATGACACATTATGACCCATTAGGAACCCTAAGAGTACATCTTAGGGGTCATAAGGTGTCTTAGGACTCATTCATGGGTCCTACAACCCCTTATGACACCTTACGACCCATTACGAAACCTAGGAGTATATCTTAGGGTTTGTAAGGTGTCTTAAGGGTTCCTAGGACCCATTAATGGGTCCTATAACCCCTTAAGACACCTTACAACCCCTAAGATGTACTCTTAGGCTTCCTAATGGTTCATAACATGTCATAAGGGATCATAGGACCCATTATGGGTCCTAAGACCCCTTAAGCCACCTTACGGCACCTAATATGTACTCTTAGGTTTCCTAATGGGTCGTAAGGTGTCATAAGGGTTTATAGGACCCATTAATGGGTATTAGGACCCCTTTAGACACCTTACAACCCCTAAGATGTACTCTTAGACTTCCTAAGGGGTCATATGGTGTCTAACGGGGTCTTTGGACCCAATCAGGCATCACATTTGGGCATGAGTATATTACTTATATCTAGAATCTTGTAAAAACATATCATCATTTGTTTGTGATTAAGGTGGTCAGACATACACATACTTTTTATCTTTTTATTGAAATTTTCATACTCCTAAATTGAAATCTAAAATATTAAAAAATTAGATTAATTGTTTTTTAGAGAAAGTGCTAGTAGTATAGAAACTACATTCAATTTCCTATAGATTGAGTTCTTACAAATTTTTCACATAAGGTTGATAATATGTTCAACTTTTTACGTCAATTTGACTAACCCCGGTTTTCTGATTTTTCATTACCACTTAAGGCCATAGCTTGGTACACCATGATCCTACACATACCCTACTAGGGGGAAATAATCAAGGATAACTTTAAAAGGAACTACCCCTAAAAATATTGGTCCAAATCAAATATCTTCCACTTCAAGGAAATACAACCTTGTTTCCCATTTGCAAAAAATGCCGGCACAAATTTCAATCTTGGAAATATTAAAACTTTCCCCAAACCATAAAATGATTTTAGAAAGGGCTCTCATGGAAACCAATGTTTGTGATAACTTGGATGTAAATAGATTTCAAAAAAAATTTAGTCACCTCATAGTGCCTCATTTCTTGTCCTTTTCTGAACAAGATGATATATCCGTCAATCATCCCCGAATCCTCCCATTGCATATACAGGTTTTGATACACAAGCACCGTGCAAAAAGAATACTCATTTATGGTGGAGCTAGTTTGAACATTTGTACATTAAGTCTAATCAAAGCCTTAGGATTTTTCAAATAATTTATGGACCCAAGAAATAAGATTACCATTAAAGCATATGATGATAAAGAGAGATTTTCTAAAGGAATGGTGATTTTTCCCATCCAAGTGGGACCAGTTCAAAAGGATACTATTTGTCAAGTTCTAGAAATGAAATTAACATATAACATCTTGTTAGGGAGACCGTGGATTCATGAAATGAAAGTAGTACCTTTAAATTACCTTCAATGTATTAAGTTTCCATACATGGGGGAAGAAATCACTATAAGTGGAGACTCACATCCATTTCAATATTGTAACATTTTTAAAATAGTGAATGAGTCATTTATTCCACATAATAGTGAATGGAGATACATCAAGTACATATAATTAAGAAATAAAAGAAAAATTTCTTAGCCCAACTTTGAGTGCTAACCCAAGTTAAAACAAAACTAACCCATCTACATCAACTAAGGGTAAACAGAAAGATAGTTTTGTAGATGAAGGTACCGCAAATACTAATGTAAGTGTGTCACATTAAAAGGAGGAAAATTCACAATCCTCTAGAACTGAAAAATAATAATCCAAAGAGACACACTATGAAAAGATGAATAAATTGATGGACAACTTTGAAAAACAATGCAAAAATAAATCAAAAAGGGATAGGGGAGTATTCCGTGTAATTTTTTGATTTACCTACTTCTCCAATGTCACATGGTCGACCATTTAGTACTCATTCTACAGAAAATTATAATGCCCATTTTGTAAGAGAAAGTGCTCCCTCATCCATAGAAGAAGAAGAAAATGAAGTATTACAGTGGCTTTATAAAGAGGATGAGGCTTTAGTTCTCATACTAAAAGGGTTCAACATGTTAGCATTCGAACTGATCAATATGGAAAAGGTTTTCAAACCATGCAAAATATGGGATATAAAGGAAGAGGAACTTTGGGCATAAGGAATAAAGGATTGTTAGAACCCATACAACCTCCTTGGATATCTTAAGATGAAAAATCCAAAATAGGATATCAAGAACAAGGAAATGATCCAAATAACTTCAATAAATCCCATGAATACATCCATATGCTAGATTAAGAAAGTGAAGATGACTCCACCAAATATGAATGAGATTCATTATCTGAGGCTTCTTTTTATGACAAGGGAGTGGATTTAATTCATACCTATACTCCTACATCTAGTGGAAATAAACAACCAAGTGTTGATCAAGGATCATGTTCTAATCAAGAACTAAACAATTATCAAGAATCAGATTTAAGAGAAGAATGAAATGGAACTCCTTGGGTGGGTGAACCATGGGTACATTCATGGTTAGGAGAATCAAATGTCAGGTTTAATCCACAATATTTTTATCCACAAAAAACTTGAGATGACTCAAGTAAGGATAATTTTGATCCGAGTACTATGGAACACCTTCAGCAAGCTCATGTAATAGATTTAAGTGATACAATGTATAAAAATCATAACGAATTAATGTCCTTAAAACATGTGGATAAGAATTTACCCAATGGAACCTTTATCGCTTATCCATCCCGAGCTAGTTTATTGGGAGATATCCAAGCCAAATGACATACTTTCTTTTCCCAATGATAATTTTGTGTCCCTATACCTAAATGTGGTTGAAACCTCTTTCACCAATGAATTTGATTGAAGTATAGAAATGGAAGAAAGTGGAAAATTTCTCAATAAAAAGGGAAAAAGAAAGGAAATAAAAAAATGAAATGCTCTAGTGGTGAAAACTACAATGTGGTAGTGTTAGACCCCAAAAAGTAAAAATAAAGGATATTTCCAAAGGTGAAAATTCAATTGTGGCACCTAAGGAAGAGATATTTGACACTTTTCTAGAGCATGATGAGGAAAGGTCTCCAATACTTATTGAGCCTATGGAGAAGGTAAACATTGGCATCGAATCAGAACCAAGGTTCATACACATTGCAATTTCATTGACTCATGTAGAAAGGAAAGATTTCATTCAATTATTCAAAGAAAATCAATTCAATTTTGCATGGTCTTATGTAGATATGCCAAGATTAGATTTGATTTTCATTATGCACCACCAAAATGTAAGACCAGGGGCTAAGCTAGTAAAACAAAAGCTAAGAAAGATGCATCCTCATGTAGCCTCTCTAGTAAAAGCAGAATTGGAAAATTTATCAAAAGTGGGGTTCATAAGGGTTATAGCCTATGTTGAATGGATATCCAATATTGTGCTAGTTTCAAAACATGATAAATCAATTATAGTATGCACACATTTCAGAGATCTCAATTTGGCATGCCCAAAGGAAGACTTTCCATTACCTAGAATTGATGTTATAGTAGATTTAATGATAAGACACTTGATTTTCTCCCTTATGGATGGATTTAGCGGATATAACCAGATTAAGATAGCACCACTGGATCAATAAAAAACAACCTTCACATGTCCTTGGTGTACATTTTGATGGAACATCATGCCTTTCGGCCTTAAAAATGCTATAAAAATGCTAGAGCTACCTATCAAAGGGAAACGACCAATATTTTTCATGACATGATGCATACATTTCTTGAAGACATAGTGTAGATGATATCTTAGCTAAATCAAAAGAAAGGATAGATCATCTATGATTCTTGGAAAAAAATTTCACAAGGCTTGGACAATTCAAAGTTAGGTTCAATCCTAAAAAGTATACATTTGGGGTACAATCAGGAAATTTTTTGGGCTACATAGTTTCGGGGTGAACCCACAATAGTGCGTTACACTTTTTAGCCTACGAGGACATTGAAGTCTACATTTTGAAAAAATCTTTTAGATTCAAATGCATATTGTCGCTAAATTATTTGAAATCAGAAGATGAAGTAAACTAGAGTCTTTTAGGATTTTTTGTCTAGATTTTATATTTATATATATA
>MU223366.1:2890757-2930887 GCA_018584345.1 Thuja plicata | reverse complement strand
ATTTGGTCACTAGATTTGCAAAAGTGCATAAAATGTAAAAGTTGCTCAAAAGTTGTCAAGCAACTTTTGAGCAAACTTAACAACTTTTTGAAATTAGACTCCCAAATGGTCAAGTTGGTTCAAAATTTGTTTGTAACCATTGGGAGTGCCTATAATATCCCTTTTAGGTAGGTGGTAGGCTAATGATGTACTTACTATTTTGAAATCAATAAAATATAACCATTGTTTTGCATGCTGAAGTAGACAGTCATCGTGTACAGACAAGTATAGCCAAAGAAGCATGTGAATATGACACATGGAGATAGTGGTTTGAGTCTTCTTCCTTTTTCTTTTGATTTCATGCCTTGATTAAATTCTAGTTTGCAATTTATATATTTTACAAACCCACTACCTGAATTGTAGGCCCTAATTCAGGGTTTCAAGAAGAATTAGGTGTATCTCCACTTTCCAACATGGGAATCTAATGCCCCTTTGTGGAAAGATTGTTCTTAGGATTATTTTCAACATTCTGAAAGATAGAGTTCTCAAGTTTTAGGGAGGTGGGAAAGAATTTATGCCCTAGGTGTATATGCACATGTATGCACCTATCCTGACTTTGGATAGTAGTCATATCTTTTGTCTTGGGATTGGTTAGAGGCTATAGGTTGGAGGAGAAGACACTTATGCATCCCCTCACATGATCCAATAGTCAATTTGGGCATTGGATGTATCTAAAAGGTACTTGTAGTGTAATTGGAGGCCTAATTAGGGCTAATTGGTAGAGAAAATTGGTTCACCATTCTGCCTTCTTTTCAATTCCAAGTTCCAAGTCTTTAGTAAAACATCTTTGGTCATAAAGGGTATCTAAATACCTAATTATTTTTTGTAGTTGTTTAGAGAAATCTTAGATGAGATCAAAATTCCCTGTGGAAAAGGCTATAAGAAAAAACATAGGTTTGTGAAGCAACCATTGTGTATGAGTTGTCTTTAAGTGAAAGAACCATTGGAAATAATATGTAGGGACCTAAATAGACCATACCTACAAGCATAGGTCACCCATGGTCCTACATTTCACTTTGGGGGTATTCTTGTGAATAAGGGTCACTTGGCTTATGAGATCAACCTAGATAGTTGGTATTGGAGGATTGGTAAACCTAGTGATTAGGTTACCCTTGGGGTTTTGGGGTTGTGAGAACCTTGAATCAGTCCTTCTATTACATTTTTGATAAGTGTAAAGTCTTTTGATCATCACTAAGCAAACAACCTAGGGTACCTTACCCTATTGTGAGACCTTTACAAGCTTCCAGTTGTCCAATTATGCATCAAGTGGTATTAGAGCTATCTATTCTCTTTGGGATGAGGATATTCCTTCAAGGGTCACAAACATTGAGTTAGAAAAGATGGTGAGAGAACAAAGAGAAGAAAATGCAACATTAACAAGGAGGATCCAAGAGTTTGAGAACAAGGTGGAGAAGGGTAAAGGAGACACTTCTGGTGGTGAAGAAGGGAGTGAGTCAGAGAGTGACAACCCTGATTAGGATGTGAACATTCCTGAAGACTAGAGACCTTTTATATATTCCTTGAAGTCTATGGGGAGAAGAACCATGGATGAGAACTTGGATTTTCCAACTTTTAATGGAAAGATGAATGCAGACTTGGCCTTAGATTGGATAGAGGCACTAACAATTTTTTTTGAGTGTGAGGACATCCCTGAGAAGTAGAGGGTGAAGATGGAAAGATCCAAGTTGAAGGGAGCATCCCTAACTTGGTGGAACTTCATCCAAATAGAGAGGGTGAAGAATGGAAAGAGTATGATCTCTTCATGGAATAGAATGGTTGCATTGGTCAAGGAGACCTATGTGCCTGAAGACTATGGGGTACAACTCCATAGAAAGAAGAAAAGTCTAAAACAAAAGGACATGGATGTGGGCCCATACAATTTGGGTTCATCAGTGACCAATGGGACTGTGTCAAACATGTAGATGAAGATGGAATTGGCCATATTTTGGAAGCCTTCAAGAAAAACAAGGAATAGTAGAGTTCTCCGGACTCCAGAGATTTTTACCAACACAGTGTAGTTTTCTAAATTTATTATTCATTGAGTGTAAGCTCCCAGATTCCATAATTCTAGGTCCAAAGTTTTGTATTCTTTCACAGTGACCCGCGTCCAGGTTCCCCAGAGTCGACTAGTCATTGTCAAGTAGTTAATAAGGGGTAAGTAGGTAGGTGATCCTGATAAGGCATGTCAGACAGAGGGATGGCTCTGATAGATGATTCTCCTGAGGCATCACTCCTACATTAACTTCCTAATGTTCATTGAAGATAGTGATCCATAATTTTCATTTATGACTCATGTAGCTTCGGATACTGGGACAATCAGATTTCTTCTATAAATACCCCGACACTCTTCTCTATGCCGATTCTTCCAGTTTTCTCTTCTTGTCTTCTTCCTCTGTCTTGTCAGACCTCTACACTTTTCTAGGTGATTTTAAGTGGTGTAGGTAGTACTAGCCACATGATAATGTATTCTATGTTTTGAGTGTATAGTTAGATTAGGTTAGTTTTAGGTCAAACTTTGTTTATAAATAAGAATTCCGACCTCATAAAAAGGGTTGGCAAAATTGATGATTTTGCAGTCCAACAAGTAATAGAAGATAGCTTTTCATTTTTAGTTGTTTCAGGAGCTCAATGATCATTTGTTCTTAGTAGTTTAGAATGCTCCCTTGGAGCCATGGATGTATTTACTAGTGATGCTGAAATTGTTTGACTTAATGAAGAAGGAACACCACCTCATGGATACTTGTTATGTGTTGTTATGATCCTTGGAGTTTAGAAACATCTTTTGTGCAGTATGTTTTCTCATGTCCTTTGCTCCTATGTTCTAGTTCAAATTAATGATCTTATCTCCCCTTGCTATTGAATGCATGTGAATCACAAGTTCTTTATGTATTCAGTATTTAGAGTAGTTTTCTTACATTGGAGCCTAGTTTGATGTTTGAATGTTTATTGCATAACTATAGATAGAAATGCATATCTAACCCTGATCAATCTTTTGAAGTTTATTTTGATAATCCAAATGCTTGTGGGAAACCCCATCTCCCTTTGAAATCCCCAAAGAAGATGAGTAAAAACTAGCTATCCCCTCACACAATTGTCACCAGCCCAACTTAGCTCCCCAACACCGTCAAGACCCAACTACCAGGTGTTTGGAGGCTAGGAGAATTCATTCTCCAGAAAACCTCTTCAGGCAGAGTTGATCGGTACCCCAGTACCCAGTGACAACTTTACCCCTATTGGCAGAGCCATTCATAAATCCTTGTCAATAGAAACTGGTGCTAGAAGGAGGGTATGAGCTCATCTCCCTCAGAAGATTTTGATTTTACACTGCTTGAGGGTTCCCCAAGCAATAGTTTTAGGAACTGGACTTTCTACAGAATAGGTTCATCTTCACCCTTAAGTTTTTACAGAATCCTTCAATCAGCCCTAAATCCTAGAGAGTTTATAGAACTCAAACCTACTGTCCGAAAGAATAGGAACCAACAAAACCAACAACCAGCCAACTTTATTTGGGTACCAATGCTAGAATACCCAAATCCTTCAGATAATCTCGGGGACCAACGCTCAATCCAGCCAAAATCAAAGGGTCCTAATGGAAACTTACTTTGGTAACACTAGGTTCCCAATGGGGAAGCTCCCTGATGCTACCAATGATCTTCCTCCACATCTGGAGAAGATCTGCAATAAGTATGAGTATCTAGGCCCACAACCCATAGAGGAACATTTTCAAGCCTATAAGGATGCCATGAACTGACATGAGATATAACATTAGGATGTTGTAACCTAGATTTTTCCTCTTTCCTTAGGACATAATAAATTAAAATGGTACCTCAACTTGTTGGCCAAATCCATCAACAGTTGGCAACATATGGAAGACACCTTCTTGGCAGCTTTCCACATTCACATGGACCCAACATGGTCTCACAACTAGTTTATCTCTATCAGAAAGGAACCAAATGATCCTCTCACTACATTCAACCATCAATTCCAATGTACCTTGAAGTGGTGCATGGTCCCCTTCATCCCATCCACTAACATAGCCATCCAGACATATCTAAATGCCATGGACCCCATTGTTCCCACTCTCCTCTAGAGAACCATTGCTACCAATGACCGGGATACTCTGGTGAAAGTTTACAATTTAGCCCTAGAGTTTTGCCATAGTTTGAGAAAAGCTCCTGGTGGGATTGGACAGAGCCTACCATTCAACATGATACCTGGTGGAACTCCTTATGCTAAGGGATACAACCCTAATCTGGCAATGGGTTCTCCAACGATGGCCATGGGCCCACCGCTGACAAACCAGCAGGCACGGTACATGTATCCATCTTAAGCCTAGACAATACCATGTCTGGAATATGTTCCCTGGAACAAGCCATAGAAAATGAAACAACCCTCCATAGTACCTTTCTTCCAGTCATCTACGGCTGAAGGATCACCATCCTTGACTCTAGGAGCTATTGTCGCCTTCTCTAGGAACCCAACACAACAACCATCAAACTGTGAAAAAACTACCCAGCTGTCACCTGAGGTTGAATCCCTCTAGAGATTAGTCTCCTCATTAACAATAGACATGGGATAGCTGAAGGTGGGGCCTTCCATGCTTCACAACTCTAATTCCTAGAGAGGGAATATTTTCTTTAGACAATGAAACACCAACTCCGGAGGTCAGAACTACAACAATGGGCCTTGGCCCAATCAACAACAAGGGAATAACAACAAAAATACCAGAGGTCCTCCTCTGAACTAAAATATCACTCAGGGTGGTGGCTAGCCCAGTCATTTTGCATAGCTTGTATAATTCCACCCCCTGACTACGTGGTGTAGATTGCATGACACTGACTCTTATTCCGAGGTGAACTGTGCCACACTAGAGAAGATCAACATGATCTCCTAGTTGGAAAGACAAAAACCTATCGATCCTACTCCCCCAGAACCTTCTACATCAGAGCCCCCTCACACTACCTTTATGTGTGAGACCATCTTCTTCAGGACAAATGAAGAGGACAAAGAAGAATCCTAATTGCAGGGGTTCTTTGATGAATCCATCCTGGCCTTTGAGGCCAAAACCTTCACTAGCTGGAGGACTCCCTACAACACTCAGAGCCAGACTGGAAAAGGGTCAGCTTACATGCCAATGCCTCCCAAGAGTACCCCTAGGACAACATAAATGATCAATCCTTCCCTCTGAAAGCACCTGGCTCTAACCAAGCTGGGGGCCCGACCGAGAGAAGTCAACTTTACTTGGGGGGATGTTTTGACATCACTAAGGCGTTAGAGAGCACCACCACCTCCATGAACTTGACAGAGGTATTGTTAAATTCTCCTGAGTAGAAGAATTCCCTTTTGAAGCTCTTAGGAAACTTGAAGACCATTAGTCATCCACCAAAGACTGTCACATTTGATGATGCCAACTTGACCATCTTCTGGGGAAACATAGAGGATCCTCCCTTCCTACTAGGCTTTTGAACATTCAAGGGAAGAACCTATACAACTGTCTAGTATATTCTAGTGCTTCAGGCAATGTCATGCCCTTATGCATATGCAAGAAGCTCAGACTCACTCCCACTCCGTCCAAAGGTGCAGTAGTATAATTGGACAAAACTACTGTAAAAATGGTTGGTGAGTTGAAAAATGTCTAGATTTAGCTCATCCAGAACCCCTGGATATCAAGCATAATTGAAATCCAAGTGGTGGACATCCCTAAAACCTATGGGATGTTATTAAGTTGGAATTGGTCTAAGGTGCTTAACGGGTACTTCTCTACAGACTTATCCCACTTGTGGCTCCCCTGGAAGGGGAAATCAAATCAAATCTGGGTAGAGAGTGAAGGGTAAAAGCACAAAGCTATGTCATGTTTTAGGACCACTTATTAACATAGCTAAATTTGAGTATTTCTAAATAAAAGTTAATTTTTGTCAAACATATGGTCTAGCTAGATTCATTCTAGCTAAGCTAGATAAGTGGTTGAAATTTTCCAATTGGAAATGTCTATTAAATGCATGTTTTATACCAATTACCAAAGAAATAAAATTATTTCAGTAAATTGATGTTTCAATAACCCCTACTCTTTTTAATGATATTTTTAAAAAATATAAACAATACCCTTTTGTAAAGCTCAGAGTCAAAATTATTGTCATATAAATTTTATAATATTTTGATTAGATCTAATATATTATAATTTCAAAATAAAATAAGTAGGTGGTATTTTAACATTCAAGAAAAATCATATCAAAAAAATTTAAAATTTATATTTAACACTAGAGGAGAGAGTCTTCTTCAAGAATATGTAATTTTTGTTCTGAATTGTGTAGATTTGATAGGGGAAATTCGGAGGGAGGTGAAAACTATCAATTTTAGATAAGTTCAACTTTGAGCAGTTATAACAGAGAAAATATACATTGAAAGCCAATCTTTCTTCTTTTTTGCACTAGCTATACATTTTATCTATAACATATTTTGAAATTAGAGGAAAAATAGATTATTTGCATATACTTATTTGGAGGGAACTAGACCCCAAGTTTTCAGCAATGGAAAAATGAACTTCAAAAATTAAAAAACTATGTACATTCTTGTTCAAATTTTTTTTAAAAAATTATAGACATAAAATTAATCCATTTTTACATATTTCTGTAGTTTACATCATCCTCAAATTCTAAATACAAATGCCACCTTTTATGTCTTTAAAGTTGAACAGTTTGCATGTTGTGATCCTTTTCCTTTATAAAAGTGTGACACAGGTTTGTACTTTTACCCTGAACCCAGAATGTAGAAGGCCCTCATTGAAGTTGGGAGGGTAAATGAAGTCCTTTTCTCTAAATCCTCCCTCAAGGTGTACCAAACACAAGAAATCTTGACCTTTGATTTCATCCCCAGGGAAGATCCCATAGTCTCTCAAAGAATCTAGGACCTAGACAAGAAATTGAAGGGTGGGGTAGACTCACAAGGGAACACAACAACTCTGACGACTCTATTTTCTGACACTTGGTGCTAGGTACATTACCAAAAAAAATCTGAACTAGAGTGTGAGCCCTGCATTGCTGCTACTAACTGCCACATAAATAACCTTTGAGAGAAGAACATAAAGTCAATTCACTTGGACCAAGTAGTCCATCCAGCAGTACACCTAAGGTTCCGCTTGTCCAAGAATCCAAACTAGAAGACTCTCTGGAGGAAAGTCTCACCCCTACACCATCAAATCTGGAGGACTCACCTCCCAACCCTCCCAAAATCAATCCAAATGACACTTCACCTTCAAAGCCCCAGAAAATGAACAATGACTTGTGGATCCCAAAGTATGATAGATCTCGGTCTAAACAAGGTTGTGGGGCATGAGTGGAACTGATCAACCCATGAGGGAAATCCTTCCTCACATCCTATGTGTTGCAGTTTAACTACACCAATAATTTCATAGAGTATGAGGCCTTGGTTCTTGGGCTCTTGTTTGCATTGAGAAAAGGGATCACCCACCTCTGGGCAATGGGTGATTCAGAGCTGATAGTAAATAGGTCTGGAGCCAATACACGTGTTATGAAAAAAAGAATGGCTATGTACCACAACTAGGCATGGAGCCTAATTGAATACTTTGATGTTTTTGGCATTGAGCTTATTCCCTAGAAACACAACTATGTCCTGGATGCCCTTTGCATGTCTTCCAAGACCCTCGAGCTGATGGCTGGTTCCCGGCTCTGGAAGTTTTCTATTGAAATGTTCCCCACCCCATCCATCCTAGATAATATCACCCACTTTTAAGTTTTTGAGAATGACCAACACATTCTAGCCTTCATGGACAATGTTGGAGTCTTTGAGGGTCAGAGAGTGGAAGAAATGGATCATGATGATACCGGGCAGGGTGAAGAAGATGACGGGATAATCAACCTACCCACCAACACCATCCCTAAGGGGATGGTAGCTCTTGAACAAATATTTTCTTTAGACCCTCGGAGCTGAGATAAGATATCATCCTCCTCTGGGGGAGGAAAATTTGAAAAGGTTAACATTGGCAAGGCCGATGAAGAAAAATTTGTTCGCATTGGTACCTCCTGCTCCCTAGAGGAGAAGGAGAAGATTCTCGCAGTTCTTCGAGAATACATTGACATTATTTCCTGGGGGTATGAGGATCTTAAAACCTATGACATATCCATCATGATTCATACCATTCCCATGAAACTAGATGCCAAACCCTTTTGGAAATAGAAGAGGTCGTTAAACCCATTGATCGAACCTGTAATTGATCAGGAGGTTCAAAAAATACTGTCAGCCCAAATTATCTTTCCTATCCGGCATATGACATGGGTTTCCAACCTCATCCCCATGCAAAAGAAGAATAGTGAGATCTGCTTATGTGTGGATTTTTGAAATTTAAACAAGGAATCCAAGAAGGAAAACCACCCTCTCCCCTCGTTGGATGAGGTATTACAAATCATTAATGGTTCCCAAATGATGTCCTTCCTGGATAGGTACTCCGGATATACCCAAGTTATGGTTAAATTTGAGGATAGAATGAAAATGATGTTCACCACTAAGGGGGGAATGTTTTCATATCAGAGAATTTCCTTTTCCCTCATCAATGCCAGGGCCATGTTTCAAAAGGCTATGGACATTGTGTTTGAAGGCCTAGTTAACAAATGCATAATAATCTACATGGATGATTTAACAATCTTTTCTCTGGACAGGCGTGATCATTCTGCCCACCTCACCCAGATCTGTGAGAGATGTCTCCGATATGGTATCTCTCTAAACCCTAGGAAATACATATTCAAGGTCACTTAAGGGAAGCTTCTTGGACATGTAGTCTCTAAGAAGGGGATATCCATTGACCTTGAGAGAGTTGAAGCACTGCTGAATTTGCAAATGCCCGACAGTAAAAAGGAAATGAGATCTTTCTTTGGAAAGATAAACTTTGCCTGATGATTCATTACTGGATTCACCAAGATTGTTGAACCACTCAATGAAATGATGAAGAAAGATACCAAGATTGAGTGGAGCCTGAAAGTAAAGCAAGTGTTTGCTCAGATCAAGAAAACCATAGTGGAGGTACCAGTCCTGGCAAGTCTAGACTATTCCCTCCATTTCACATCTACCCTTTACTTCACCACATTCTGCAGTAGAAATATTAACCCAGAAGGTTGAAGGGGAAGAGAAAATAATTTCTTTCATGAGCTCCCCCTTCAAAAATGCTGAAGTCTAATATACACCTTTGGAAAAGCAGGCCTTTTCTTTGGTCCAGGTTGTGAAGAAATTTTGGCACTATATTCTCCAGAGAAAAGTACATGCTATCATTCTAGACTAGGTTGTTAAATCTTTATTTCTATAGAGTGAGCTGGGTGAACGCTGGGGGAAATGGATGGCCATCCTCCAATAGTATGATCTCAAGATACAACCAATGAAGATAGTCCGAGGCCAGGGACTATGTAGAGCAATGACAGAAGTAACTCTAAACATTGAATGTCAAACTTATACTATGGATTCCATCACTCAGGATCTATGGTATACTGACCTGGTATACCTATTGCTCAGTAATAGATTCCTAGAGGGGCTTCCCCTCAACAAACACCACACCTTGCGACTGAAAAGAACACACTTCATGATTAAAAATGGAATGCTTTTTCACAAGAACTTTGAGGGGATTTAACTCCATTGCATAGAGAGGGACCAAGCAGCCAAAATGATAGAAGAATTCATGGGAAGTTTGGAACTGGGCATGACACAGTTGATGCCACTGCCTAGTAGATTCTCTAGGCTAGATACTATTGACCCTTCATTGTCAAAGAAATATGCACTCAAGTGAGGAAATGCCAAACTTGCCAAATCGTAGCCCATCATGAGAGGAACCTGGTCATGCCCTTGTAGCTGGTCTTTGAAGTTCGACCCTTCGTCCAATGGGCATTTTATTTTATCAGGGAAATAAACCCCAACTCATCCACCAATCACTAGTATATCCTGACCACAACCGATTACTGTACCTGGTGGTCTGAGGCAATTCCATGCAAGAACAACATGGCAGATTTAGTTATCAAATTCTTGGAAGAAAACATAGTCACCAGATTTTGGATGTCTTTTTCTATAGTGTGTGACAACGGTCTAGCATTTTCTTTAGCATAGTTATTAGAATGGAACTATGAAAGGAAGATCACCTTGAATTTCTCCAGCAACTATTACCCCAAGGGTAACGGTGTGGCTGAGTCTACCAATAAAAATATGCTAGAGGTGATCAAACATTTTCTAGAATAGAATCCCTGGGAGTGACACCAAAAGCTTAGGTTCACTCTTTGGATAGACCACATCAGAATCAAGGTAGCCCTTGGGACTTCCCCATTTAACCTAGTTTATGGCTAGAATCCTATGTTCCCTATCAACATACAAATCCTAGTTTTATAGTTTATGTAGGAGTTGAACAACCATGACAACATTGTGGAGGTTTGGCTCTTGAACCTGGTAAGAATGGAGAAACAAAGAGATGTGACAATGGAACATTTTGTGCTTTATCAAGCAGTCATCAAGAGATGGTTTGACCAGAGAGGCCAATACAAATCCTTTCAAGTTTCAGACCTAGTCCTTCTGTGGGACAAGGCCTGGGAGAAGAAAGGAAAGCACACCAAATTTCAAAGGCTCTGGCTTGGACCATACCTAATCTCAGAGATCTATGGGGCTAACACTTATTTCCATAGTACCATGACCTGGGAAGCCTTCCCATTTCCCGTCAATGGAGAGTTCCTCAAGCACTACTTTGAATGAGGTAGGAGGTAAGTTTTCCCAAAGTTGTATCATATGTAAATGTTTTCTCGCTTGTAAATATCTTTCCCCAGAACTCCTTGTGAGTGCCTTGCCTATGTAAATAGTTGTTGGCTGCCTTCTGGGGCTGCCTTCTTTCTTCTTTTCTTTTGTCTTTGGTTTCCTTTTTCTTTGCATCTTGTTTTTCAAGTTCTCGACATGTTGTCTTCTTCTTGTAGACACGTATGCTTCGCATGACATCTAGTCCCTGGAATGTTGCCTTGGGCATTTTGGTTAGTCCAGAATCTATTTTTAGCATGGTGGAATTTGTCTGCACTCTAGGGTTATTTTGTATGTATGGTAAAAGGTTATGGGTAATCTTCATTATATTCATATCCTGAGAGTCTTGACATCAGTTAACAGAAAATCTAAGAAGCAAGTAATCGTATGGTCCTTGAGAGCAGATCAGTTGCACTAGTTATTGGCCAAGTTCAAAAATCAAAAATATCCTAGGTCTGGAACGTCTCTCCCATTCAACAAATTAAAATTGATGGCAAGGTGAAAGAAGTACCACTGTAGAAATTAGCTAAGCTTAAGGTTCGAAGTGAAAGAAGTATTGCCTTCCCCATCTTCAAAAGGAAAGAGAGAACTGAAGAATAGATAATTCTGGTATCCAGGGGATCATGCAAGATATAGTGATTTTGGTCTAGTATACTTATTTCCCTCTCTTTGCTTCTCCTGAAAGTCATTAGCTTGATTTTATTCCAAATCACACCCTTCATGGCTGATGAAAGATCGAAGGATTGAATCAAGGATGAGTCAGATTTTCTCAGACACCTCTCACCTTGCAGGAAAAATGCTCTAGGTAAAGGTGAGTTATAGTTTTGCTAACCAAATATTCTATAGTTCTCAAATGTGCTAAGGCATTCATCCTAGTGAGTCGCCATTTGTTATGCCCTACATACCCGTCCCTACATTTTGTTGGCAAAATGTTGGGTCCCCCTTTTTTCTTTTTTCCTTGTTCCTTTTCCTTTTGTTTTCTTCCAGCCTTTGCTTTTGTGAGGTCATTTTCTTTTCTTTTTGGTTTCTCTTCCTTTTGGACCCAGTCCCAAAGTGTTTTTGTTTCTTTGTGCCAGCCAGATTCTGGATTTTGAACTCCAGGATTCTCTGTCACTACTTCCTCTTTTGTTAGAGGGTGTGGTTGCATGGGATCCCCAGGCCCAGAGTCTGGAGGTTTGCCTTTTCTCAAGACTTGCAGGAGGAAGTGGTACATTTTCACCCTAGGGGTATAAATGAAGTTTCACTTGTCACTTTCACATTTATCATGAACAAGATTACCCAGAGTGATTATGAGTGCTTAAGAGAAAATTTGTGTTAAGTATGATTTGCTTTGAAAGGTTTAATAATGCTTTGTAGTGAAGTTGGTATTCGAGTTTGTGTTTCTAGCTTCTCTGCAAGGTTTTAGGTGTTCATGGTTCATGAAATCTTTCTAGTTTACATATCACCTCCCTTGTTCCTCCTCCCATGTTTCTTGGTTTCAAGGTAGGTCCTTTGGCCCTCATCTGGTATTCTCTTTTTTTTGCTTTGCTCTTTTCTTGTTTGGCCTTGCCTTCATTTTTGTTTTGTCTTATGGTTTTTCATCGCATCCTATTGTTGGGATGGCTCTGTAGGAAGGTTGTCTACCTTCTTTGCATTTATTTCTTTCCTATAAATAGTGTACATTCCTATAGATTCTGTAAGTAGTTGTAATTTCTGTGTGAATTGTCATAACTTCTCTGTAAATTGGGTCTGTATATTATCTTGTTCGACCCTTCCTATGGTGAGCTCATTGTGATCTTCATGTTTTATGACTCAGGTTTCAATCTTGCTCACATGGTATCAGCTTGGTTTTGAACTCAACACCTCACCTATTTGAGCTATGGTGGTTTTCTCTCTCCTCCATCACTTCATCATTGATGGTGGGATTAAATTTCTCCATGCATGAGCATTCAAAACTATCCCATCAGGCATTCAATTCACTCGTGTCAAGACATCTATTACCATTAATGCCATTACATTATTTATTACATGACCATGTGACAACAGATGTCAGCTGAGTATAGCTCACTACCCGGTTACTTTGATAATGGATGGTTTCTCCAGACTCTAGGTGCTGAAAGGTCCCCAAGCCTTTGTCCTATTTAGTCGCATAAACCAATATCCCTGAAACCCCTAGGTGTTGATCAAATTATTAGTTAATTGTGAACTGTTATATTTTTAGGATTTTGATGCATGCTAACATCTTTTGACAACAAGTGCAAAATGGTGGTGAACTCTCTAGATTCTATAAAATTGCTTTATATTTTATCACATGTATTAACAGTTGTCCAATCTTGCAAGTTGCAGATTATCCAACAAGAAATGTCTCAAGTAACAACTCCTCCTAGAATTCTAAAACTTCCAACTACCTCCACTCAGGTGGCCACTAAGATGAAGGTAGAGAAAATACTAGACAAGCTCCCATTGACATCTAGATACCCGAGGGATGGTGTCCTTGTGGGATCCAAAGTGGATTCCAAACTTCAAGATATCACTGACATAGAGGCTAGACCATGGGAAAAACTACAGGGCCTTATCCAGATAATGTACTAGCAAATATCTGTCGGGGATGATATGGAAAAGAACATGGCCACCTCTAGAATTATCAAGGCTTCCTATTTCCCCTACTCGGTGCAAGAACTAGAGCTAATTCTCCACCTAGAAAAGCACTATAATGCACCAACCCAGGTTGTTTTTCCTGTTGATTCCCTACCATTGAACTACCCAGCAGCCATTGTTACTCTTGATGCTTCCACTTTTGCTTCGAGACTGGGGATCCCCCAGTTAAAAAATGCTACTATTATCTCTTGGTTTGCATCACTGAAGGAGTTTGAGAAAGTCCCCCATCTTTCCCGGCAGCATCTCAATTGTTAGTGGTTGAAGTCCCTGGGGAGGGACTACAAGAAAATGAAGCAGGAGATCCCCCACTAAGATTTGAAGAAATGTGTATAGGCGGGGATCATCTTTTTGTGTAGGCTCTTTGGGGAACCCCATGCCAGGTACTTTTCGGTGTGGATGTATTATTTATTATACTACATCACCACTCATGGAAAGACCTTCGACTGGGTGACTATTATCGCCAATCATGTAGACTTCCAAGTGAAAAATGTCGGCCAAAATTTGATGTTCTACCTGACTTCGTATGTGTTGTGGGAAATGGCATAATAGAGACCTTCTCTTCGGGGTTTGTAGATAGTGGGAATTCTCAGGAATGGGCCTGGCCAGAATGTCCCACAGGAACATTATCCCCAAATTGAATGGGAATCCAACTTACCCAATTTTTGTTGGGTAAATGACATGTTCATTTACCACAACATTTTGACACTTACTCAGGATTTTGGCTACTAGATGTCCAAGGAAGCAATGACCTTGGTGAGTACATACAATGATTATTTTATTCAATTTTAGCAACATTTTTACATTCGGGTGAACAAGTTCTCCGGGAAGCCCTACCTACTCCCTAAGCATTGTGGGGATAGGATTATTCTTTTGGAGTTCTGCAGGAAAATCCTGGAACTTCACGCATTCTTTGGATTAAAGAAGGTTACATCCATCCCATTCCCAATCACTTGTGGGAACTATTCTTGCAGTCTTGCAGTGGCCAAGGAAGCGGATAATGATTTAAAGAGTCTGGGACTAGCCGAGGTCCACCTAGCAAGAAATAATTTTGATCAAGTCAGCAAGATAAGTGCGACACTGCCCTGGTCGTCCACACCACATGAACTTCACATTGAGGATTTTTGGGTAGATTTCCAGGATGATTTCAACTTGTTATGCCTTGCATACCAGTCCCTACATTTTATAGGCAAAATGTTAGGTCCCCCTTTTTCACTCTTGGCCTTGTTTCTTTTCCTTTTGTTTTCCACGGTCTTTTCTGTCGCGGGGGCTATTTTTATTTTGCTTTTGGTTCTCTTTCCTTTGGGACCCGGTCCCGGAGTGTGTTTTTCTTGTGATTTGGCTGGATCTAAAAATTTGGGATTCTCAGCCATCATGTCTTCTTTTGCGAGAAGGTGTTGCTGCATGGAATCCCTGAGCCCGGAGTCTGGAGGTTTTCTTTTTCCAGAGATCATGGAAGGAAAGTGGGATGTTTTACTCTAGGGTTATAAATAGAATTTATTGACCACTTTCACATTTACCATGATCAAAAAAATCAGAGTGATTAGAATGATTCAAAGGTGATTAAGAAGATTCAATAGCAATAAGTGAATTTTTCCCTAAGATTAGCAAGTGAATTAGCAATTGTTCATGGTGGTGTGTTAGTAGCCATTTGAAGCTTCCTAGTTTGTAAGGTGCCTCCCATGCTCTTCCTCTCATTTTCTTCATATTTTTAGGTAGGCCCTTTGACTCTCCTTTATGGTTTTTTTCTTCATTTTTTTTCTTTATTTGTTTGTGTTCATTCTGGTTTTGTTTTTGCTGCATCTTTGTGTGTCTGATTTTCTGTTCCTGGTTTCATTTTTGCTATCACCTCCCGTTGGTGGGATGGCTCTGCCAAAGGGTTGTCCACCCTCTGTGCAGCTGTAGATTAGTGGCTTTTTGTATATACCTTGTAGATTGTGTAATTTTCTATATATACCTATATATATGCCCATTTTTGGTTGGCCTGCGAGTTGTGCTTCAACTCTTGTAGTGCTTTGGCCCTCTGTAAATATGTATATTCCATGTATATCCTTCCTAGTCTACATCAATCTCACCATGCCCTTTCATGTTTTCCCCAATTTTTTGGGCTCACCCTCTTGGCCAAATACCACCTAGTTTGAACTCAGCACCTCGTTGGTTAGAGTCATGGTATTTTTCTCTCTCCTTCATCAGTTTAGTCTTAATGACGTGTTTATAGGTTTCCCACATGAGCATTCAAAACCTACCCAAGTAGCATTGATTACTTTACGCATTCGAACAATTGTCGACGTTAATGCCATTACTCCCATTATTGCATGGCCACATGATGCCCCCATATCAGCCTAGTATAGCTAATTTCTGGTCATATTGTGTAATGGTTAGTTTTCCAGACTCTGGGTCCCAAGGTTCCCTTTGGTCTTCATCTTATTTCATCACATGAGCTAGAATCCCTGAAAGCCCGGGTAGGGGTCAAATTCCTAAGTCATTTTATTATATATATATCTTTTTTGGGGTTTGATGTGAATTAACATCCTTTCAGGAATAGATACAAGGTAGTGGAAAAAATCTTTGGGATCTAGAATAATATTATGTTTTATATACATATTGACGGTCGTCCTATTTTGCAGTTTTCCAGGATTAAACTTAGTAATCATGTTAGAGGTATCAACATCTTCTCCACCCAAGAGTCTAGAACTCCCCACTACTACTGCAACCAGGGTAGCTGTCAGGACAAAGGATGAGAAGGCCTTGGAAAAAATCTCATTAACAATGAAGTATCTAAAGGGAGACACAATTCTAGGATTGAAGGTCGATTCTAAGTTGCAGTTAATCACTAACACTAGTGTCAGAATGTGGGCCGAAATGTAGGCCTTAGTAAAAATGAGTTTTCATTCAGCGTACTTCCAGAGATCCATTGGCCCTCAATGTGGCCACCTCCAAAATCCTCAAGACTTCATGCTTCCCCTACTCCTTGCAATCCCTAGAGCTCATTCTCACATTGGCAGAACACTACAATATAGCCTTCCATGCTGTCGTGCTTGCTGCCCCAGTTTTGATCGGCTACCCAATGCATATGGTGTCTCTGGATGCTGCAACGTTTGCTGCAGGGTTGGGGATCCCCCAATCTGATGATGTAGCCATCCTCACCCAATCTTTGGCTTTGGAGGAATTTCACAAGCTTTCGCACATGGCCTGATAATATTTCAATAACAACTGGCTCAAGGTGCCAAGGAAGGATTTCAAAAAGATGAAACTAGAGATTCCCTAGACTGAATTTAAAGAGAGAATATGGATGGTGATCATCACTCTATGCAAGGTCTTTGGAGAGCCCCATGCCCAAGAATTCTTGGCATGGATGTACTATTTCTTGTTCGGCATCGCCTCCAGCAGGCAAAATTTTGATTGGGCCACCATCATCGCCAATCACGTGGACTCTCAACTCGTTAAAGTCACCCGATCCCAAAAATTTTAAATGACTTATTACATTTTGTGGGCACTCGTGCAAGAATACCCCATCACCCAAGGTTTACTTACAAGTGGCGAGCTTAGAATTGGAAAAGGCCAGAATGCTCCATGGGATTATTTCCCACATATCCAATGGGAGGCCAGTTTTCCCAGCTTCTGCAGAGTAAATGATGCCTTCATTTACTACAACCTCCTCACACCAACTTAGGATGGCAGATACCAGCTATCAAAGGAGGCTATAAACTTAGTCAGCACTTATGGCCATTATTACATTCAATTTCAGCAACACACATACATTCGGGTGACTGGCTTCTCCAGCAAACCTTGCCTATTACCCAAACATTGTGGGATAGGATAATTCTTTTAGAATATTGCAGATAGATTCTAGAGCTGCATGCCCTCTTCATGATAAAGAAGGTTACTAATGTTTCATTCTCAATCACTTGTGGGAACTATACTTGCAGTCTTGCAGTGGCAAAGGAGGCCAATAGTGAACTTAAGAGTCTAGGGCTAGCAGAATTATATTTAGAGCGTAATAATTTTGATCCACTAGGTAAGATAGCAATGACACTTCCCCGGGTAGCTCCCCCACATGAGTTTCACTTAGAATATTTTTGGGAAGATTATCAGGATGATTTTGATGTCCAGAGCAGGCATTTTTTCTGAATGACACAAGGAATGATGAAGCGCCTTAAGCTTTGAAAGTTCCCAAATGACTTTTTGGACACTGGGTCCATAGAAGACCCTTAATACAAAGAGAAGGGAGTTGAAAAAATGTCTCTCCCTTTGGTGAACTGGGATGCACTGGAAGGCCCAATGATAGAGGACATCACCAATAATGTAGTTGAACACAGTCATGTGTATTTTTAGAAGGTGTGTCCAAAGAGCACATGAAAAGTTGGCACATTTTTGCAGGGGTCAACTTCTGGGGCTGGATCCTCTTCGGAAGACGATGATAGAAGAAAGAGAAAAATGGGGAGCCTATTTAAAGTTCCATCTACAGTTCCTATAGTGGAATAATTGCAGCAAACTCTGGTAGCATCCCAGCAAATGAAAGACACATTAATAATCCAACTAGCTACCCCAACTATTATGGCCAGATCTGCCTACCCTTCTAATTCTCCCTCACTTGCAGAATTAATGCTCAGAGTAATAGGGAATAGAGCGAAGGAAGAGTGGGAACCCATGTTAGATGCAGGTCCCCCATTGGTATCCATGAGGAAGAATAAAAGAACACCTAATCCTCAGCCAAGTGTAGAGCTAGAGCTTGGGATGCCTGACATCCCCAAAGTACAAATTGTCTCCTAGGACTCTCTGGAGCTAGAAAATCAGCCTAAAGATCCCCCGAAGACCTCCCCTCCACATGATGAATTTGAAAACATATTCAGGATGGATGAAATTATAAACTTACAAGGGGATATTGGGAAAGAGGTAGAAGAGATTGCCACCTAGGAAGAAGTAACAATCCCCACTGAGGGGGAGATCCCAAAGAAAGAAGCTGCCAGAGAGTAGGGAGCCTGGATTGAAGGAGAGAAAGAGGAAAAATAGATAAACATCTCTAAAGAGTAGGAGATATAGGTTACAAAGACCAACACCGTGAAGGAAAGACAAGTGCAGAATGAGAAACTGACATCTGTTGAGGGAATCAGACCTACAAGAACAACAGTAACTTTAGACACCATGCTCCTGACACCTCCTCCTACCCCAAAGAAGGTAACATTTGGTGACATGATCTTGATGGCCGCATAGTCAAACTTTTTCCAAAGAGCTCAACCACCTCCAGAAAATGCACCTACAGAGGAAAATATCCCAGTAGACGGTGCCGAATAACAATAACAACAAGGTGAGGGGAAAAACCCTGGAAACATAGATGTTGAATCCAATGCTACTAGGGATATGGACACTGAGGTAGAAGATAATGATGCCACTAAGGCAGATTATGCAAGTGGTCTGGAGGATATAGGGAAAGAGTTTGAAGAGACTCAAGACACCAGGAACATACAACAGAACCCCAAAGGGGATTTGCATGATTAGACTTTGGCAGAAAGGCCACCCCTACCACCACAATGGTTGGTGGATTCTAAAAAGAGGAAGGCCCCAATAGAAACAAAGGCCCATCTCTCCCTGGCTGAAATGATGGCACAGGAAGCCCCCCAAAAAAATAAGGCCCAGATCCTCCATTCCACTCAGACCGGTCTGGGTGGAGAAATAGTTGTAGTGATTGCAACACCTCCCCTAGAGCTAGATGCGGTAAAAACTAGAGCTGAGGACTATACAATCATAGAAGTACCTCTACGGAGGAGAGACAAACAGGGTGAATTGAACTTGTTAAAAAATCCCATCGAGCAATAGAGGCCCATTATGAAAAACAAGCCCAAAAACTTAAGGAAGATAGGGAAAAGAATGCAAATCTCCTTGGGATTTTGACGAAGCTAGCGCAACCCATCACTACTATTCCTCTAGAAGCTTTCACATCCAGAGAACCTCTCCCAAAGGGTGACATAGATGTGCTAAGAGGTATGAAGAAGAAGGCATAGGTAGTTGATGACTAGGTAGCTGAACAGGTAGGGAACGTCTGATGTTTCTTGGTGGCTACACTCCCAGACCTATATGCGGCCAACGACATCCTGAACCAAGCCAAGAATATCATTTCCTTGTAGGAGGAACAAATCAATCAATATGAATCTTGGATGCGTGAGTTAGGAGAACTCATGAGTCTTGGGGAAGAAATTGTTACCAAGGCCACAATTTCGGGTGAGGAATCCTTTGACTTTGTCTAGACCCAGTACTCTAGACTTGATCTCAAATTGGAGATAAGCAAGCAACTGGTAGGGGCCCTGTAGGAAAAAGTTCTGGAGGTAGAATATTCTTTAAATTTATACAAGGCATTCATTTCAAGGGTTTCAGGAGTTGATCCCTTTAGTACTGAAACGTGCACTCTAGAGGAATATGTCATGGGGAATTTTAATGAGCTAATAGATTCTTGATACCATTCTCTGGAGAGAATGGATGAAGTGAAGATGTCACATATATCCCGCATGGCGCTCTGGGGTCACGATGTCCCAAATATGGCCATAGAATTCAAGGCAATTACTCTAGATTTGGATGAACAGGCGGAGGTGACCAAATACCATCAGGCCGGTCTCAAGGACATTGATGAGGATGGAGTTTCCCAACTCCTAGAAACATTTAAGGCCTATAAGGGATAGTCATGCTCTCCAAATTCTAGAGATATTCACCTGTAGGGTGCATTTTTTAGTATTCTTTCATTCTTTGAGCGTAAGCTCCCGAATCCAACAACTTTTTATTCTTTTGATGACCCACATCCAGGTTCCCCAGAGCCAACCGATCATTATCAGGTAGTTAATAAGTGGGTCAGAAGGTGGATGATCCTAATAAGGCATGTCAGTTAGAGGGATGGCTTTGACAGATGGTCTTCCCAAGGCACCACCCTAGCATTGAACACCTAGTGCATCAAAGATAGTGAGCCAATTTTTGCATTGATGAGGCATGTAGCCTCGAACCCTAGAAGATCATATTTTTTCTCTTCTCTCTTTGGCACTCTTCTAGAGGATGATTCTTCCATTCTCTTTTATTTTCTTCTTCTACCGATCTGTCATAGCCTCTACTCTTTTTGAGGTAGTTTTAACATGGTGCAGGTAGTACCGACCACTAGATATTATATTATAATGGTTGAGTATATGGTTAGATTAGGTTAAGTTTTAGAGAAACTTTTGTGTATAAATAATAAGTCCGACCTAATTCCAAGGGTCGGAAAAATTGATGATTTTGCAGTCCATACAATTAGCATTTCAACATTTCATTTCTTTTAGTTGCAGATCTCAATGCTTGGTAGTTCTTAGTAGTTCTCAGTAGTTAGATGCTCTCTTTGAGCTATTAATGTACACACTAGTGATGCTGGAAAACTGTTAATGAAGAAGGAAGGATTCTCGCAATGTTGTTGTTGGTGTCTTGATCTCTGAGTTAACACCCTTTTGTGTTGTATATTTCTGATGCCCTTTTCTCTAATGTTAAGTAGATTAATGACCTATTTTCCATTGCTATTAAACATGTATGACTCACTAGTTCTGTATATGTTAGTATTTAGTATAGTCCATTGGAGCATGGTTGATGTTTTAAATGTATCTACATAACTATAAGTAGAATGAATACACTCTAACTAGGAATATCTTTTGAAGTTTATTTGATAATCCAAATGCTTGTAGGAAACCCAAACTTACCAAAATCCCCGGAGAAGACAAGCAAAGAAAACTAGCTATCCCTCCTGAATAAAATAGTCACACACCCAACTTAGCTCCTGCACTGTTGAGACCCGAATCTTAGGTGCTTGAAGGCCTAAAGAATTTATTCCCTGGACAACCTTTAAAGGCAAAGTTGGCCAGTACCTTGGTACCCAGTGATAACTTACTTCTATTGATGAGAGTAGTCACAAAGTCGTGTCAACAGAAATTGGTGCTAGAAGGAGGGCATGAGTTCGTCCCCTTTCAAAGATTTTGATTTCACACCACCCGAGGGTTCCCCAAGCCATAGTTTTAGGAATAAAACCTTTAGAAAGATAGGATTATTTTCACCTGAATGATTCGAAAGAGTCCTTAGACCAGCCCCCAATCCTAGAAGGTTTGTTGAACTCAAGCATCCTGCTTGAAAGAAGCGGACCCCACAGACCAAATAGACAGCTAACCTTGTCTGGGGATCTACTACATCTCAGAGTATCCAAGTCTCCCAGAAAATCCTGGGGAATAACGCTCAATCTAGTCATAATCAAACACCCCTGATGGCTGCATACTTTGGTAATAGTGGGTCCCCAATGGGGTAGTTTCCTGGTGCTACCAATGATCTTCCTTTGCATCTGCAGAAGATTTGCCCTTGATATAAGAACTTAGGCTTACGAACTATAGAAGAGCATCTATAGGCATACAAAGATGCCATGAACCGGCACCAGATCCAACATCAAGATGTTGTGACTTGGATGTTTCCCCTGTCCTTGGGACAAAATGAGTTAAAATAGTACCTTAAATTCCCCACCAACTCCATCAACAACTTGCAAGATATGGAAGATGCCTTCCTAGTGGCCTTCTACATACACGTGGACTCGACGTTGTCCCACATCTAGTTTATCTCTATGAGGAAGGAACTGAATGAGCCCCTCGCAATATTCAACCACCGGTTCTAATGTGCCTTGAAGCAGTGCATGGGCCCCTTTATCCCATCTGAGGATGTGACCATTCAAACCTACTTGAACGCTATGGAAATTTTCATTGCCACTCTCCTATGGAGAACCACCGCCGCCAATGACCGGGATAGTCTAGTGAAGGTTTACATCCTAGCCTTAGAGTTATGTCATGGTTTGAACAAAGCTTCGAGTGGGATTGGGAAGAACCTACCTTTCAACATGATACTCAACAGAACCTCTTATGCCTGGGGATACAACCCCAATCAGGTAATGGGTGCTCCAGTGATGGCCATGGGACCATCGCCAATAGACTAGTAGGCCTATTACATTTACCCAGCGCAAGCCCAGACGATGCCTGGTCAGGAATTTGTTCCCTAGAACCAGCCACAGAAAATGCAACAACCATTGACACAACCCTCCAGAGTACCTTTCTTCCAGTCACCCATTGTTGGAGGATTACAGTCCTCTACTCCGGGAGCTGCTACCACTTTCCAAGGGAACCAACCACAACAACTATCACACTATGATGCAAACACCTAGCTGTCCACTGAGTTTGAATCCCTCTAGGGATTGGTGTCCTCACTGACTATGGACATGGGATAGCTGAAGGTGGGGCCCTCTGCACCCCACAAACCCAATACCCAGAGAGGGAAAATTTTATCCAGACAACGAAACACCAACTCCAAAGGAAGGAATTACAACAACGGGCCTCGGCTGAACCAACAACAATGGAATAACAACATGAACACTAGAGGTCCTCCTCCAAACCAAAACACCATTTAGGGTGGTGCTAGACCCAGTCATTCTGTATAGCTTGCAGAATTCCACCCCTTGACTAATTGGTGTAGATTGTATTACACTCGCTCTCATTCCAAGGTGAACTGTGCCACCCTAGAGAAGGTCATCGTGATCTTCTAGTTGGAAAGACAACAACCTGTCGATCCTTTTCCCCTAAAAATGCCTACATAAGAGCCCACTCATAGTGCCTTCACCTGTGAGACCGTCTTCTTTAGACCAGATGAAGAAGATGAAGAAGAACCTAAATTACAGGGGTTCTTTGATGAATCTATTCTGGCCTTCGAGACAAATGCCTTCACCAACCCACAAACTCCCTACAACACTTAGATTCAAGCTAGTAAAGGACCATTTTATACGCCAACACATCCTAAAGATACCCCTCCCTAGGATGATACAACCAATATCCATTTTCCCTCTGAAAGGACCTAGATCTAATCAAGCTAAGGATCCGGCCAAGGGAAGCCAACAATTCCTAGGGGGAGGTTTTACATCACAAAGGTGTTAGAATGAGCCATCACCTCCATGACCTTGATGGAGGTTTTATTGAATTATCTTAAGTGGAGGAAGTCTCTATTGAAGCTCTTGGGAAACCCAGAAGCTGTCAGCTGCCCACCCAAGACTATCACTTTTGACGATGCCAACGCGACTATCTTTCGGGGTAATATAGAGGATCCTCCCTTCTTACTAGGTTTGAACATACAAGGGAAGAACCAAAATAATTTCTTAGTAGATTTTGGAGCTTCGAGCAACATCATGCCCTTATTTATATGTTAGAAGCTTAGACTCTTTCCCACTCCAACCAAAGGCACAGTAGTCTAACTAGAAAAGATAGCTGTGAAAATGGTAGGTGAGCTAAAGAATGTCCAGATTTAGCTCATCTAAGACCCCTGGATATCGATCATAATAGACATCCAAGTGGTGGACATCCTAGAGACCTATGGAATGTTGTTGAGTTGGAATTTGTCTAAGGCTCTTAATGGGTAATTATCCACTGACTTCTCCCACTTGTGGCTCCCTTGGGAGGGATAGTCAAACCAAATCTAGGTAGAAAGTGAACCCAGGATGAAGCAGGCCCTCACTGAAGTCAGGAGGGTAAATGAGGTCCTATTCTATAAGACTTCCCCCAAGGTATACTGACCCCTAGAGATCTTAACATTTGATTTCACCCCCAGGGTGGATCTTATAGTTTCTCAGAGAATGTAGGAGCTAGACCAAAAACTGAGAGGAGAGGTTAACTCTCAAGGTATGACAGTAACTCCCACTACACTCTTGTCCGGTACTTGGTGCCGGGTGCATTAGCAAAAAGATTCTAGACTAGATTGTGAGCCCTGCTTTGCCACTGCTACCCATCATATCAATTCCCTCAAGGAGAAAGAACACAAAGTAGGTTCTCCTGGACCTAATAATCCATCCAGCAACACCCCAGGGTGCCGCTTGTCTAGGAATCCCAACCAAAAACTTCTCTAGAGGAAAAAATCACCCATGCACTATCAGATCTGGAGGAAGCCCCTCCTAGTTCTCCCAAAAATAATCCAAAGGCCACTTCACCTTCCCAGCCCCGAACAAGGAACAATGACTTATGGACCCTAAAGTTTGATGGGTCCTGGTCTAAACAAGGCTGTGGGGCCGAAGTAGAACTGATCAACCCATGGGGTAAATCCTTCCTCGTGTCTTACAAGCTGTAGTTCAACTACACAAATAATGTCATGGAATATGAGGCCTTGGTCCTCAGACTCCTATTTGTGCTGAGAAAAGGAATCACCCACCTCCGGGCGATAAGTGATTTGGAGTTGATCATTAAGCAGGTCTGAAGCCAATATACTTATCAAGATAAAAGGCTGGCCACATACCGCAACTAGGCATGGAGCCTCATTGAAGATTTCAATGATTTTAGCATCAAGCTTATTCCCCAGAAATATAATTATGTTCCAGACGCCCCTACCATATCTGCCAGCACCCTTGACCCAATGGCTGGCTCCCAGCTTAAAAAATTTTCTGTTGAGATGGTCCTCACCCCGTCCATCCCAGACAATGTAACCCACTTTCAGTTTTTTGAGGATGACCAACATATTCTGGCCTTCATGGATAATGTTGGCATTTTTCTGAATCAGAAAATGGAAGAAGGAGATCATGACAACACCGAGAAGGGTGATGAAGATGATGGGATCATAGACCTACCATCCAACACGATCCCCAAGGGGATGGTAGCGCTAGAACACATCTTTGATTTGGACTCCCAGGGCTGAGAGAAGATATCATCCTCCTTTGAGGGAGGAAAATTTGATAAATTTAACATCGGCTAGGCCAATGAAGAAACAATTGTGCAGATTGGTACCTCCTACTCCCCAGAAGAGAAGGAGAAGATTCTCGTGGTTCTCTAAGAATACATTGATGTGATCATGTGGGGGTATGAGGATCTGAAGACTTATGACACATCCATGATGACCCATACTATCCCTCTGAAACCAAATGCTAAGCCCTTCCAAAAAAAGCAAAGAATAGTAAACCCACTGATCGAGCCTCTAATTCATTAGGAGGTTCAAAACCTGTTATCAGCCCAGATTATCTTCCCTATCTAGCACACAACTTGGGTTTCCAACCTCGTTCCCATACGAAAGAAATGCAGTGAGATCTGCCTTTGTGTGGATTTATGAAATTTGAACAAGGCATCCAAGAAAGATAATCACCCTTTTCCCTCATTGGATGAGGTGCTACAAATTGTGAATGGTTCTCAAATGATGTCTTTCCTGGATGGATACTTTGGGTATAACTAGGTCATGGTTAAATACAAAGATAGAGAAAAAATGGCGTTCACCACCAAGTGGGGTACATTTGCATATTGGAGAATGCTCTTTAGCCTTATCAACATGGGGGAAACATTTCTAAAGCCTATGGACATTGCATTTGAAGGCCTAGTAAACAAATGCATAATCATCTACTTGGATGATTTGACAATATTTTCCTGGGACAGGCGTGACCACTCAACCCACCTCGCCCAAATTTGTGAGAGATCTCGCCGGTATGGAATCTCCCTCAACCCTAAGAAATGTATATTCAGGGTCACTGAGGGAAAAATACTTGGACATATTGTCTTCAAGAAGGGTATATCCATTGACCTTAAGAGAGTTGAAGCACTATTGAACCTACAAATGCTCGACAACAAGAAAAAAATGAGATCTTTTTTTAGAAAGATAAACTTTGTCTGGCGGTTCATCACTAGATTCACTGAGATAGTAAATCCACTCAATGACATGATGAAGAAAGACACAAAGATTGAGTGGAGCCCTGAAGCAAAGCGAGTTTTTTTCCAGATCAAGAAAACCATAGTGGAGGCACCAGTCTTGGAAAGTCTGGACTATTCCCTCCCATTTCACATATACTCCTTTGCTTCCCTACACTCTGCTACTGCAGTCCTAACCTAGAAGGTTGAAGGGGAAGAAAGACCCATGGATTTTATTATTTATCCCTTCAAGAATTCCAAAGTCCAATATTTTCCCTTAGAAAAATAAGATTTTTCTCTAGTCCAGGCCGTGAAGAAATTTTGGCACTATATTCTTCAGAGAAAAGTGCATGCTATCAGTCCAAACTAGATAGTCAAATCTCTACTGTTGTAGAGTGAATTGGGAAAATGTTGGGGGAAATTGATGGCCATCCTCCAAGAATATGATCTAGAAATGCAACCCATGAAGATAGTTTGAGGCCAGGGACTATGTAGAGCAATGGCAGAAGGAACTCCAAATATTGAATGCCAAACTTACACAGTGGAGTTTGTCACACAAGATCCATGGTATACCAATCTGGTGTACCTATTGCTTAACAACATATGCCTAGAGGGGTTTCCCCCAAATAAACTTCATGCTCTATGGTTTAAAAGTGCACATTTCATGATAAAAAATGGAATGCTTTTCCGTAGGAACTATGAGGGAGTTTACCTCCGGTGCATTAATAGGGACCAAGATGCTAAAATGATTGACGAATTTCATAGGAAGTTCAGGACCAAGCATGGCGTAGCTGATTCCATTGCCCACTAGATTCTCTAGGCTAGATACTATTGGCCCTATATTTTTAAGGATGTCTATACTCATGTTAGGAGATGCCATACTTGCCAAACAACGACACATCATGAGTGAAACTCGGCCATGCCTTTGCATCTAGTGTTCAAAGTCAGATCCTTCACCCAATGGGAATTTGATTTTATCAAGAAAATCAACCTCAACTCATCCACCAACCACCTGTACATTTTGACTATGACTTATTACTGCACCCAGTGGTCTGAAGCAATTCCTTGTAAAAACAACATGGTGGATGTAGTTCTTAAATTCCTGGAAGAAATCATAGTCACAGGTTTTGGGATGCCATTTTCTATCATGTGTGACAATGGTCTAATGTTTTCTTCCATGCAATTACTTGAATGGACCTATGAAGGAAATATCACTTTGAAGTTCTCCAGCAACTATTACCCCCAGGGAAATGGTGTGGTTGAATCAACCAATAAAAATCTGTTAGAAGTGATCAAACACCTATTAGAACAAAACCCTCGGGACTAACACCAAAATCTTAGGTTTTCCCTCTAGCCAGATCATATCAGAATAAAGGAAGCCCTGGGAACTTCCCCATTTCATATTTTTTATGGCCAGAATCGAGTATTCCCCATCATCTTGCAAATCTTGGTCTTACAGTTTATGCAGGAATTCAGCAACCGGGACAACATTGTGGAATTTTGGCTTTTGAACCTGGTGAGAATGGAGGAGCAAAGAGATGTGACACTGGAACATTTTGTGTGTCATCAAGTAGTTGTTAAATGATTGTTTGACTAGAGAGCCCAATATAAGGCCTTTTAGATTTCGGACTTGGTCCTCTTGTGGGACAAGGCCCGAGAGAAGAAGGGAAAACACACTAAGTTTCAAAGGCTCTGGCTAGGATCATATCTGATATATGAGATTTGTGGGGAAAATACTTATCACCTCAGTACTATGACTAGAGAAGCCATCCCATTGCCTACCAATGGTCAATTTCTCAAACACTATTTTGAATAAGGTAGGTGGTAGTTTTTCCCGAAGTTGTACTATATGTAAAGTTCTTGCTTGTAAATATTCCTTCCCAGTGCCCCTTTGGAGTGCCTTGTCCTTGTAAATAGTTTTTCTGGCCATCCTCTAGGACCACCTTCCCTTTTTCATTTTTGCCTTTGTTTTTGGCTCTCTTATTTTGTGTTTGTTTTCTGGGTTCCTAGCGTGTTGTCTTCTTCTTGTAGATAGGTATGCTTCGCATGACATCTAGTCCCTGGAATGGTACCTTTTGCATTTTAGATAGTTTGGAATCTATTGTTAGCATGGTAGAATTGGTCTACACTCCAGATTCATTTTGTGAGAATGGTAAAATATTATGGGTGATCTTTCATTTGATCCATTTCTTGATAGTCTTGACATTGGTTAACAGGAAATCTAAAGAAGAAAGTAAATGCATGGTCCTCGAGGGCAGATCGATTGCACTGAGTTGTCAACTAAGTCTAAAAATCATAAAAATATCCTGGATCCAGAATATTCTCTCCTATTCAGCAATTTAAAGTGGGTGGCAAGGTGAAATAAGTACCACTGTAAAAATTAGCTAAGCTTAAGGTTCATGGTGAAAGAAGTACTGCCTTCCCATCCTGAAAAGAAAAGAAAAGGAAAGAAGGAATTGAAGAATAGATAATTCTTGTATCTGGGGGAAACATGCAAGATAGAATGATTTTGGTCTGATTTACTCAGTGCCTCATCTTTGCTTCTCCCATAAACCATCAACTTGATTTTCTTTCAAAGCACACACCTCACAACTAATGAAAGACCGAAAGATTGAATCATTGATGAGCTAGATTTTCTCAGATGCCTAGCACCTTGCAAACAAAATGCTCCAGGTAAAGATTAATTCCTGTTTTTCTAACCAGAGATTCTAAAGTTCTTGAATGCACTAAGGCATTTGTCCCAGTGGGTTTCCATTTGTTATGCCTTGCATACCCATCCCTACATTTTGTAGGCAAAATGTTGGGTCCCCCTTTTTCAATTTTTTCCTTATTTATTTTCCTTTTGTTTTCCCCAACCTTTGTTGCCATGGGGGCCATTTTATTTTTCTTTTGGTTCTCTTTCCTCTAGGACCCAGTCCCAGAGTGTGTTTGTCTTGTGATTCAGCCAGATCCCAGACTCCAAGATTCTCTGCCATCATGTCTTCTTTTGTGAGAAGGTCTGGATGCAAGGAATCCTCAGGCCTGGAGTCTGGAGGTTTTCCTTTTCCAGAGTTTACGGAAGGAAACCAGGATGTTTTACCCTAGGGGTATAAATAGAATTTACCAGCCACTTTCACATTTACCATGATCAAAACACTCAGAGTGATTAGAATGATTCAAAGGTGATTAACAAGATTCAACAGCGTTAAGCGCATTTTTCCCTGAGATTAACAAGTGAATTAGAAATTGTTCACGGTGCTGTGTTAGTAGTCATTTGAAGCTTCCCATTTTGCAAGGCACCTCCTATGATCTTCCTCCCATTTTATCTGTGTTTTCAGGTAGGCCCTTCGTCTCTCCTTTCTAGTTTCATTCTTCTTTTTTTTTTCTTTGTTTGTCTGTGTTTGTTCTTGCTTTTTTTTTTCACGTCTTTGTGTGTCTACTTTTCCGTTTCTAGTTTCATTTATACTGTCGCATCCCGTTGGTGGGATGGCTCTGCCAAAGGGTTGTCTGCCCTCTGTGCAACTGTAGATTAGTGGGTCTTTGTATATACCTTATACATTTTGTAATTTTATATATATAGCTATATATATACCCATTTTCAATCGGCTTGTAAGTTGTGTTTCTAACCTCGTAGCACTTTAGCCCTCTGCAAATATGTATATTCCAAGTATATCCTTCCTGGCCTGCATTGAGCTCACCATGCCCTTTCATGTTTTCCCCAATTTTTTTAGCTTGCCCTCTCGGCCAAATACCGCTTGGTTCGAACTCGGCACCTCATTGGTTCAAGCCATGGTAGTTTTCTCTCTCCTTTGTCAGTTCAGTATTAATGACAGGTTAGGTTTCCCATGTGAGCATTCAAAACCCACCCAAGTGGCATTCATTTCTTTGTGCGTTCAGACAGTTGTCGACATTAATGCCATTACTTCCATTACTACATGGCCATGTGATGCCCCCATGTCATCCTAGTATGGCTAATTTCTGGTCATATTGTGGAACGGTTAGTTTTCCAGACTCTAGGTCCCAAGGTTCCCTTTGGTCTTCATCTCATTTCATCACATGAGCTTGAATCCCCGGTAGGAGTCAAATTCCTAAGTCATTTTATTATTATATATATATATATATATATATCTTTTTTAGGGTTTGACGTGAACTAACATCCTTTTAGGAATAGATATAAGGCGGTGGTGAAAATCTCTGGGATCCAAAATAATATTATGTTTTATATACATACTGATGGTCATCCTATTTTTTAGGTTGTCAGGATTAAACTTATCAATCATGTCAAAGACATCACCATCTTCTCCACCTGGGAGTCTGGAACTCCCCACTACTACTGCAACTAGGGAAGCTATCTAGGACAAAGGCTGAGAAGGCCTTGGAAAATCTCCCATTAAAAATGAAGTATCTTAAGGGAGACACCATTCTAGGATCAAAGGTCAATTCCAAGTTGCAGTTAATCACTGACACCAGCATTGAAATGTGGGCCGAAATGCACGCCTTAGTTAAATGATGTTCATTTAGGTACTCCCAGAGATCCATTGGCCCTCAATGTGGCCACCTCTAGAATCCTCAAGGCTTCATGTTTCCCCTGCTCCATGCAAACCCCAGAGCTCATTCTCATATTGGTGGAACACTACAATAAGCCATCAGGGCTGTCATGCTTGCTGCCCCAGTTCTGACCGGCTACCCAATGCCTATGGTATCTCTAGACGCCGCAACCTTTACTGCAGGGCTTGGGATCCCCCACTATGATGATGTGGCTATTATCACCTAATCTTTGTCCTTGGAGGAATTTCACAAGCTTTCACACATGGCCTGACAATATCTCAATAACAACTGGCTCAAGGTGCCAAGGAAGGATTTCAAAAAGATGAAACTATAGATTCCCAAACCAAATTTAAAGAGAGCATATAGATGGAGATCATCACTCTATGCAGGGTCTTAGGAAAGGCCCATGCCCAAGAATTCTTGGCATGGATATACTATTTCTTGTTTGGCATTGCCTCTGGCGGGCATAATTTTGATTGGGCCACCATTATCGCTAATCATGTGGAATCTCAGCTCGTTAAAGTCACCCGGTCCCCCAAATTTTATATGAATTCTTACATCTTATGGGCACTAGCACAAAAACACCCCATCACCTGAGGATTACTTACAAGTGGTGATCTTGGAACTGGCAAAGGCCAGAATGCTCCATGGGATTATTTCCCACAGATCCAATGGGAGGCCAGTTTTCCCAGCTTCTGCCGAGTAAATAATGCCTTCATTTGCTACAACCTCCTCACACCAACTTGGGATGCCAGATACTAGCTATCAAAGGAGGAAATGAACTTGGTCATCACTTGTGGCCATTATTACATTCAATTTCAACAACATGCATACATTTAGGTGACTGAATTCTCCTGGGAACCCTCCCTATTACCCAAATATTGTGGGGATAGGATAATTATTTTAGAATACTGCAGATAGATTATGGAGCTACATGCCCTCTTCACAGTGAAGAAGGTTACTAAAGTTTCATTCCCAATCACTTGTGGGAACTATACGTTTAGTCTTGCAGTGGCAAAGGAGGCTGACAGTGAACTTAAGAGTCTAGGGCTAGCAGAATTATATTTAGAGTGGAAGAATTTTGATCCACTGGGTAAGATAGCAACAACACTTCCCCGGGCAGCTCACCCACACGAGTTTCACTTAGAAATTTTTTTGGAAGATTGTCAGGATGATTTTGAAGTCTAGAGTAGGAATTTTGTCTGGATGCCACAAGGCATGATGAAGCGCCTTAAGCTTCGAAAGTTCCCCAATGACTTTTTAGACACCGGGTCCACAGAAGACTTGCAATACAAAGAGAAGGGAGTAGACAAAATGGCTCTTCGTTTGGTGAAGTGGGATGCACTGGAAGGCCTAAAGATAGAGGAAACCACCAACAATGTAAATGAATACATTCATGCATATTTTTTGAAGGTGTATCCAAAGAGCACACAAAAAGTTGGCCCATTTTTACGAGGGTCAACTTCTGGGGCTAGAATCTCTTCGTAGGGAAAGGATAGAGGAAAGAGAAAAATGGGGACCCCGTCCCAAGTTCCATCTATAGTTCCCATAGAGGAACAATTGCAGTAAAATCTAGCGGCATCCAAGAAAATGAAAGATAAATTAATCACCCAGTTGGCTACCCCAGCTATTATTGTCGGACCTGCCTGCCCTTCCAATTCTCCCTCACTTGTAGAATCAATTGTCTGAGTAATAGGGACCAGATTGGAGGAAGACAGGGTAGCCATGTTAGATGCAGGGCCCCCATTGGTAACCAGGAGGAAGAAGAAAAGAACACCTAATCCTCAGCCAAGTGTGGAGCCAGAGCTTGGGATGCCTGACATCCCCGAAGTACAAATTGTCTTTTCAGACTCTCCAAAGCTAGACAATTAGCCCGAAGATCCCCCAAAGAACTCCCCTCCACATGATGAATTTGGCAACATATTTTGGATGGAAGAACTTGTACACTTACAAAGGGATATTGGAAAAGCGGTAGAAGAGATCATCGCCCAGGAAGAGGTAACAATCCCAACTGAGGGGAAGATCCCAGAGAAAGAAGCTGCCAAAGAGCAGGGAGCCCAGATTGAAGGGGTGAAAGAGCTAGAACAGATAGACATCTCCAAGGAGAAGGAGATACAGGTTACAAAGACCAACACCATAGAGGAAAGACAAGTGCAGAATGAGAAACCAACATCTGCTAAGAGAACCAGACCTACAAGAACAATCGTAACCTCAGCCGCCATGCTCCAGATTCCTCCTCCTACCCTAAAGAAGGTAACATTTGATGAGGTAATCTTGATGGCCGCATAGCCAAACTTTGGCTAGACACCTTAGCCACCTCCAAAAAATGTACCTACGAAGGAAAATATCCTGATAGACGGTGCCAAAGAACAACAATAGCAAGGTGAGGGGCAAAACCCTGGAAACACAGATGTTGAATACAACACTGCTAAGGATATGCACACTGAGGTAGAAGATACTAATGCCACTAAGGCAGATGATGCAGGTGGTCTGGAGGATACAGGGAAAGAGTTCGGAGAGACTCAAGACACCGAGGACATACAATAGAACCTCAGAGGGGATTCGCAGGATCACACTTTGGCAGCAAGGCCAGCCCCACCACCACAATGGTTGGTGGATTCGAGAAAGACGAAGGCCCTGACATAAACAAAGGCCCATCTCTCCCTGGATGAGATGATGGCATAGGCATAGGCAGCCCTGAAACAAAAGAGGGCCCAAACTCTACATTTCACTCAGACTGGTCCAGGTAGAGAAACAGTTGCGGTGATTACAACGCCTCCCCCAGAGCTAGATGCAGCAATAACCAGAGTCAAGGACTATACAATTACTAAAGTACCTCTAGGGAGGAGTGACAAAAATGGAAAATTGGACCTATTAAAAGAAGCCATCTAGGAAATAGAGTCCCATTATGACAAATAAGCCCAGAAACTTAAGGAAGAGAGGGAAAAGAATGCAAATCTCCTCGGGCTTTTGATGGAGATGGTGCAACCCATCACTACTATTCCTCCAGAAGCTTCCACGTCTGAAGAAATGCTCCCACAGGGTGACATAGATGTGCTAAGAGGTATGAAGAAGGATACATTTTTAAATATTCTTCCATTATTTGAGTGTAAGCTCCCAGATCCTAGAGTTCCAGATCCAATAGTTTTGTATTCTTTTGATGACCCGCGTACAGGTTCTCCGGAGCTGACTAGTCATTATCAGGCAGTTAATAAGTGGGTCAGAAGCTAGATGATCCTAATAAGGCATGTTATTTAGAGGGATGGCTCTGACAGATGGTCTTCCCAAGGTGCCACCCAAGCATTGAACACCTGGCGCATCAAAGATAGCGAGCCACTTTTTGCATTGATGAGGCATGTACCCTCAAACCCCGGAAGATAGAATTTTTTCTCTTATCTCTTTGACACTCTTCTCAAGGTTGATTACTTCATTCTCTTTTCTTTTCTTCTTCTGCCTATCTATCATAGCCTCTACTCTTTTTGAGGTAGTTGTAACATGGTGCAGGTAGTACCAACCACCAGATATTCTATTATAATGGTTGAGTATAAAGTTAGATTAGGTTAAGTTTTATGGAAACCTTTGTGTATAAATAATAAGTCTAACCTCATTCCAAGGGTCAACAAAATTGATAATTTTGCAATCCATACTATTAGCATTTTAGCATTTCATTTCTTGTAATTGTAGAGCTCAATTCTTGGTAGTTCTTAGTAGTTCTCAGTAGTTAGATGCTCTCTTGGATCTGTTGATGTACACAACATTGATGCTAGAAAACTGTTAATGAAGAAGGAATGATTCTCGCAATGATGCCTTTTCTCTAATGTTAAGTAGTTAATGACCTCTTTTCCCTTTCTATTGAACATGTATGAATCACTGGTTCTATATATCTTTAGTATTTAGTATAGTCCATTGGAGCGTGGTTGATGTTTTAAACGTATTTGCATAAATATAAGTAGAATGAATACACTCTATCCCTGGCATATCTTTTGAAGTTTGTTTGATAATCTGAATGCTTGTAGGAAACCCCAACTTACCGAAATCCCTAGAGAAGATGAATAAAGAAAACTAGTTGGCTCTCCCAAACAAAATAGTCACACACCCAACTTAGCTCCCGCACTGTCAAGACCCGACTCTCAGGTGCTTGAAGGCTCAGAGAATTTATTCCCCGGACAACCTTTATAGGCAAAGTTGGCTGGTACCCCGGTACCCAGTCACAACTTACCTTTTTTGATGAGACTGGTCACAAAGTTGCGCCAGCATGACCCTTGGGCTCGGCAACACTCAAGGATGTCCAAAGGGATGATGAAGAGCCTCAACCTTCAGACCTTTCCAAAAGATTTTTTAGAGAGTGGGCCTCTGGAGGACCTAGGGTACAAGGCATAGAAAATTGATAAGATGGATCTCCCTCCTTTGGATTGGGACACCCCAAAGAGTTTGGAAATTGAGGATGTCAGCGAGGGCATCATAAAGAACAGTCATGATTACTTTGCATAAGTGTGCAAAAGGAGCGCCCACAAGGGTACAATTTTGTGGAGGTCTACTTCGGGCCTCTGGGGCTGTAGGGCCAAGTAAAGAAAAGGGGAAAGAAAAAGAAAGCACCCCGGCCTAGGTTCCACCCTAGATTTGCTCCCCTTTTTGGAGAAAGTTCATATTCATCTCAAGGCGTCCTGATAGATAAGTAAAAAAATAAGCGCCCAACTTTCCCGCAGTCTTCTTGTTACTCCAGTGGGATCTTCCCTCCCGACAAGATCCTCTTCACTAGTAGCACTTCTGAGCCAAAAGATGAAGGCTGAGGATGAATCTATAGCTATTCTAGATGTTAGGGCCCCATTACAGATAAGAAGAAATAAGAAAATGGTGGATCCTCCCCCGAGCATAGATGCGGGCCCCAGGACGCCTAACGTTCCCCAAGTAGAACTCATCCCCTCTTCTCCTGAACTAGAGTATCCTCTGGCGGTCTCCCCTCCCCACGATGATTTCAATGATCTCTTCCAGATAGAAGATCTGGTGAACTCACAGGCCACTATGGTGAAGGAAGTGGGGGATATAGATGCACAAGAAGTGGCCCCAGAAAAGGGGGTCCAAGAACATGAAGAAACACAAGAAAATCCACAAGATGTCAAAGAAACACCAACCTAGGGGACTAAGACAGAACTGAGGCCAACACAAGATGAGCAGCCGATAATGGCTGGGGGAATTAGACCTTCAGGAGCAACTGTGTCCCTAGTTGTCATGCTCCAAGTGCCTCTAGTTACTCTGGGTGATCAAGGGCCCCAGAGTGTGAAATTTATCAAGGTGGTCTCTATGGTCCAAGAGTTAGATCTTGGTAGATGGCGCCAAAGAAGAACAAAAACAACAAGATGAGGGGGAATAACCTCAAAAATGTGGATATTGAGACCACAAATGCTGGAAAAGATGGGGAAAACCCCAGTGATGCAAATGTAGATGCCACTGAGGTGGAAGATATAGGAAACCCCAAGGAATGAGAGAAAGAGTTTGATATGATTATGGATACTAGGGAAACACCACAAGACCCCGAAGAAGGCCCTAATTCCCATGCCTGAGTAGTAAGACCATTCTAGCTACCACAATGGCTGGTGGAATCTAGAAAAAGAAAGGCCCCAGCAGTAGCAAGTGCTCCCCTCTCCTTGGCCGAAATGATGGCCCAAAATAAAGAGGCTATGAAGCCTAAGAAGGTCCAGACCATCCATACCCATCGGACTAGTCTAGGAGGAAGTACAGTTGTAATAGTTGTGATGCCTCCCCTAGATACAGACGTAGCTACAGTAAGAGCCAAATATTATATAGTCACAAAAGTTCCTCTGGGAGGAGAGACAAACAGGGCGAAGTGGACCTATTGAAGGAAGCTACCGGGGAAGTTGAGGCCCGGTATGACAAGAAAGCACAGAAGATGAAGGAGGAAAGGGAAAAGAATGAAAAATTCCTTGGGCTTCTCATAGATCTAACATAGCAACTAGCAGAGATTCATCTGGAAGCCTCCTCCTCCAGAACACTGCTCCCATAGGGTGACATGGATGCTTTAAGGGCCATGAAAAATAAAGTCCAGGCTGTTGATGGGTGGATTGCTGAGAAAATCCAAGCTGTATGGGAGTTCCTGGCAGCGACACTCCTAGATCTTTATCAAGTCAAAAACCTTGTTGGCCAGGTGAACGACACCATTGTCTTATGGGAAAAGGACATAGAAAAGTATGAGGAGTGGAGGTCCGAACTAGAAGAGATAATGAACTTCAGGGAAGAGGCCATTACAAAGACAGGGATTTTGGGAGAAGAGCCCTTTGGATTTCTCTGGGCCTAGCACTTCAGAATTGGCCTCAAGGTTGAGGTTAGCAAGCAACTGGTAGTAGACCTAAAGAATAGAATCCCGGGAGTCTAGAATTATTTAGATTTATACATAGCACTCATATCAAGGGTTTTGAAAATCGATCCCTTCACTACCAGGACTTGTGCCCCAAAAGTTTTTGTACTCAGTAAATTTGATGAGCTGATGGAATCCTGATACCAGTCTGCCAGAGATTTCGATGGAGGGAAAATATCAAGATTGTCTAAGATGATACTCTGGGCTCATGACTCAGTGAAAATAGCTGGAGAATTTCAGGAAGGGGCTGGAGATATCGATGAACAATTCAGGGTCGTCAATGACTGATGGGACAAGGGTGTAGTTTTGTAAATTCCTTATTCATTGAGCGTAAGCTCCCAGACTCTAGAATTTTGGGTCCAAGTTTTTGTATTCTTTCATAGTGACCCATGTCTAGGTTCCCTAGAGCTGACCGGTCATTGTCAAGCAGTTAATAAGGGGTCATCATGTAGGTGATCCTAATAAGGCATGTCAGATGGAGGGATGTCTCTGAAAGATGATTCTCCTGAGGCACCGCTCCTACATTAACTTCCTGATGTGCATCAAAGATAGTGAGTTGCAATCTTCATTTATGAGGCGTGTAGCCTCAGATACCAGGATAATAAGATTTCTTCTATAAATACCCTGGCACTCTTCTCTATGTCGATTCTTCCAGTTTTCTCTTCTTGTCTTCTTCCTCTGTCTTGACAGACCTGTACACTTTTTGAGGTGATTGTAAGTGGTGCAAGTAGTACCGGCCACATGATAATGTATTCTATGTGTTGAGTGTATAGTTAGATTAGGTTATTTTTAGGTCAAACTTTGTGTATAAATAAGAAGTCCAACCTCATAACAAGGGTTGGCAAAATTGATGATTTTGCAGTCCAGCAAGTAATAGAAGATAGCTTTTCATTTTTTAGTTATTTTAGGAGATCAATGCTTAGTTATTCTTAGTAGTTTAGAATACTCCCTTGGAGCCGTGGATGTATTTACCAGTGATTCTAGAATCATTTGAGTTATTGAAGAAGGAAGAACACCTCATGGCTACTTGTTATGAGTTGTTCTAATCTTTACAGTTCACAAACATCTTTTGTGCAGTATTTTTTATCATGTCCTTTGCTCCTATGTTCTAGTTTAGATTAATGATCTTATCTCCCCTTGCTACTGGATGCATGTGAGTCACAGGTTCTTTATGTATTTGGTATTTAGAGTAGTTTTTTTACATTGGAGCCTAGTTTGATGTTTGAATGTTTATTGCATAACTATAGATAGAAATGCATATCTAACCCTAATTGATATTTTGAAGTTTATTTTGATAATCCAAATGCTTGCGGGAAACCCAATCTTCCTTTAAAATCCCCAAACAAGATGAGTAAAAACCAGCTATCCCCTCACTCAACAGCCAACTGCCCAACTTAGCTCCCCAGCACCGTCGAGATCCGACTACCAGGTGCTTAGAGGCTAGGATAATTCATTCTCTCAAAAACCTCTTTAGGTGGAGTTGGCTGGTACCATGGTACCCGGTGACAACTTTACCCCTGTTGGTGGAGCCGATCACAAAGTCTCATCAATAACTTCCACCAAATACTCCAGTCTATGCTCATGAAGAAGAGTTTGCTAAGAGTATGAAGGAAATTCATGAATTAGTGACACTGACACTTGAGAAAAGTGTAGAGAAATATAAATAGGCCAAAGACAAGCATAGGAGGGATGTCTAGTTGTTGTTTAGAGACTTGGTGTGGGCATATTTGAAAAAGCAGATATTGCCTAAGGGCAAGCACACTAAACTACTCATGAAGAAAGTAGGACCCTGTCTAGTGTTGAAGAAACATGGGTTGATTGCAAATGAAATTTAAATTCCCTCACACCTTGGTATCTCTCCTATATTTAATATTTGTGATCTAAACCCCTATAAAGGTGATGTAAATGCAGGTTCAGAAATGCAAGTTGAAGAACTTGAAGAAGATGTTGCAAGGATACCCTCTCATGAACTAAAGAAACTTGACAAGCTATTGGATAAAAAGGTCATAAAAAAAAGGAAGAATGTTTATAAGAAATAATTAGTCAAGTGGCAAGGAATTTATAAAGAAGAATCTTTATGGATGGATGAACAAGAGATACAAAGGCATGGCTCAAGTTTAGAAGACGTCATCTCAAGACGACTTGAGATCAATGCACCCTGGGAGTATGGTGTAGGAGAACCCCAAAATTCATCCACTATAAGTACACTAGTGGACCCAAGAAAAAAGGGTTAGGGTACTATTTGGATCTATGATCCAATTTCATCAATAAATTCCTATTTGTAAGGCAAGGGGACACTAGGTGATCTTATAAATCTAGTCGTATACCTTAGTCATTTTTGGGACAATTTTGGGTAGGTTGGGTTAGAATAGTCTAGGACACTTATTGAAGGTTGAAAATGTCCTTTTAATCTTTTTAAGGTCCTTAATAGAGTCTAGGCTTAGGTCTTTACATGTTTTGTAACAATTGACATCTTTTGTAAAAAGTTGTCAATGTTGCAATGTTGTATAATGCAACTTTTTGTCAAAAAGTGCAACTTTTGAGTCCCAACATTCACAACCACCTTTGTCAGTTGGAACTATTTTGGAAATGTATAAAAAGGTTGAAAAAATTACTCCAAAGTGGGAGTGAACTGATTGTAAAGTTTTTATGCCAAAATCATTAAAATTCAACTGTTTTCTTGCAAATTCAACTGTAATCTAAGTTGTGCAGATCTGTATGGATCCCAATGCACCATTGCAAGATTATGAAAGTTAGTTTGGTGTCTTATGAGAAGTTTTCAAGTGGTCTAAAGGTTTGAAGTGTAGTGGATCAAAAGATACCCAATTTTTTTTTTTTGATGAATAGTGCCTTTTCTATTAAAAATATTAAAGTTACATATCCACAAAAAAGGGGTCGGGGGACATAGAAATTACCCCGCAGAGTTCACACGGTGGAGCCAGAAATGAAAACTATTCATCAAAAAAATATAAAGCCATTAGGAAGCAAGAGCAGTAGCAGAAGGTGGAGGATCTTTATCATCCGATCCCCACGCCTTAGTGGGATTGACAGGAGGGTCGGGAAGCGACCAACCATCATCATCAGCATCTTCTTTTTCTTTTTCATCCGCC
>MU223366.1:2861808-2877562 GCA_018584345.1 Thuja plicata | reverse complement strand
GGGTTGGTGAATCAGTTATCTACAAGATTCAATTCTTTCTCAATTAAGTATAGATAAATTTTAAACATAAACTCAACAAGATAGCATAGAATTGAACAACACAATTTTGGTAACGGGGAAAACCAAATTAGGTAAAAACGGTGGGAATTAGCACCCACAAATAACTATACTAGTTTATAATGATCCTTATTAGAAGATCTTGCAACCCTGTTAGGAGTTGATCTTTACAATGCAATAAGTACAGAGACCTGGTCAAAGGTCAGACCCTGTTAGGAGTCTTTTTCAAGTAACTCTGTTAGGGGCGAGGACACACTATCCAAAAGCTCACTACTCAAATTGTGAAGGCTGCAACCTTTTGTAATGCAGATATACACTATATTTGATAATGAACTATTTTAGTAGACCTACTGTCTTGATCAGTTCCAATGAATTGTAATATTCTTCTGCTTCTTCACATAGACCTTCAACTTTTACTGTCTAACTTTCTGCTCTGATCTGTCTTTTCTTTTTCACTTCATTTTCACACTTAGTGATCACAATTGAACTGTTATATGTACCTTCCCCAAGGATAAGGTCATGGCAGCTTTAAGAAACACTTCATCAACTTCCTTGTCAGCTTAACGAAGCACGCAATCAAAGTTAGGACCGCGAAACTCAAGATGAGTGGACGCGTCGCTTCACATAGTTGGCTCTACCAAATTAACTCAAACATCATGCTTTTGTTAAAATATGTTTAGCACCTTTGAATAATAATCATTAACTCATAACTAAACATGAATACAAACACACATATCTAGAAGATAGGTGCAACTCAAGAAACAATGTAATTACGTCGGCTCTTAATAGATAATCTCTAGAAATTGTAACTGCCAAAATAGATTAACATAACTCCACTAAAACTGCATATCTGAATCTGCGTGTATGAACATTGAATCTAGAACATTTCTACAACATAGATGTAAACACGCAAGGCTCCAGGATATCTATACTAATAATTGCATACATGACACTGCTATGTATTATATGTTGTCATCAATGACAAACATACAATAAACTATTTGCATAGAAAAAAATCTCCAACAATCTCCCCCTTTGACATTGATGGCAACATATGATATGAAAAACACCATCAACCCAAAGTATCCTCCTTTTTACAATCTTCTCAATATCCTCATTAATAGTTCCTCTTAACTGTTGCATCTCTTTTTACTGTATTTTCCATTACTAAATACTCCCCCAGAGCATATGCTCCCCCTAACTATATACTCCCTCTTTGACATCAATGGCAAAGGGCACCAAAAACATTTAAGAATAGGTACTACTCTAGAAGTAGAGTATTCAACCACTCATCAATCACCAAGGACTGATGTACTTGCTACAAATTCTCATCAGTCTCAAGAAAGAGAATTACTCCCAGCTTCTCCCTGAGATACTCAAAAGTATCTTTTGATAAAGGCTCTGTAAAAATATCTTCTAATTGTTCTTTATTGCTCACATAATCCAACTTTACTTCTTTTTCTACAACTTTTTCTCTTAGAAAATGATATTTGATCTCAATGGGTTTTGTCTTTGCGTGCATCATAGGGTTCTTTGACATATTGATAGTGCTAGTGTTATCATAGTGAATAAAAATAGGATAATCAATCTGAATACCAAAGTCTTTAATCATCTATTTCATCCAAACCATTGTTGAATAATTCAATGTTTCTGCAACATACTCAGCTTATGTTGTTAACTGAGAGATACAATTCTACTTCTTTCTTGTCTAAGTAACTAACATGTCTCCAAGAAATACTGCTCCTCCTAAGGTACTCTTCATGTCATCAACACAACCTACTCAATCTGCATCTGTATACACATGAAGTTTTATATTCTCTGAGTTAGGATACCATAAACCATAGTCTAAAGTCCCCTTTAAGTATTTGAATATTCTTTTTATTTCCATTAGGTGATTTTGTTTAGGTTTAGCTGTAAATCTTCCAACAATGCCAACTACATTAGAAATATCTGGTCTAGATTGATTAAGATATATGAGTTTTCAAATCATAGACTTGTATAATGTCTTGTCAACTACTGTGGAATCATCTTCTTTAAAAATCTTGCTTCCTGTTATCATGGGGGTGCTTACTGGTTTGCAATCTTCCATTTTGAAAGTCTTCAATATCTCCTTCACATACTTAGACTGATTTACAAATATGCCTTTGTCTGTTTGTTTTACATTCAATCCAAAAAATTATTTGATAGGTCCAATCATACTCATTTCAAACTCACTTTGCATCTCTTTGGCAAATTCTACACTAAGCTTGTCATTACCTCCAAAGATAATGTCATCAACAAAGATAGCAACAATTAGTATCCCATTAGGTGTCTCTCTCATGAATAAGTTGCAATTTGTTGCTCCCTTTTTGAATCTAATCTTGGTTAAGTAACCATCAATTCTCTCATACCAAGCTCTTGGGGCCTATTTAAGTCCATAAAGTGATTTCTTTAGTCTACATACCATGTCTGGTTTATCTAATAAATTAAATCCTTCAGGTTGTTCTATGTAAACTTCTTCCTTCAAGTCACCATTCATAAAAGTTGACTTGACATCCATTTGATATACTTAAAAGTTCTTGAATGTTGCATAAGCCAAAAACAACTTGATAGCTTCCAGTCTGTTCATAGGGGAAAATGTATTAGTGTAATCTATTCCTTCTCTCTACGCATATCCTTTACATACCAGTCTTACTTTATTTCTTACTACTGTACCTTCTTCATTCATCTTATTCCTGAATATCCACTTTGTTCCAATCACATTTTTGTCACAAAGTCTAGGGACTAGTTCCCATGTATCATTCTTGATTATCTGATTTAATTCTTCTTTCATATCTTTCTGCCAATCTAAATCATTTTATGCATCTTCAACACTTAAAGGTTTAATTTGTGAAAGTAAACATACCTCTTCATCAACTGTTAAACCCTTTGCTTTAGATCTTGTCAAAACTCTACTGCTCTGATCTCCAATGATATCTTCCTTTGAATGGTATCTAGTTGTGAATTTTGGAACTTTAGGTGTGACATCTTCATCTGTAATCTGTGATTCCTCTTTGTTTGTTTCAAGGTCATTGCATGATACATCAATACAATCAAAAATTTCTTCAATAATTGTTTCTTTACTGCTAGGCCTGGGTTCATCTTCAATCATAGGTGCACAATCATAGTATATTTCTTGAATGATGAACTTCTCATCAATCTTCACATGTGTGCTTTCAATTATCTTCTTTAATCTCAAGTTAAAACATCTATATGCTTTGTTTTTAGTAGAGTAACCAAGGAAAATACCTTCATCGCTTCTGGCATCAAACTTACCAACACCATCATCTCTCTTGATGTGGCACTTGCTTCCAAAGATTCTAAAGTATTTTACTATAGGTACATTACCAAACCAAAGTTCATAAGGTGTCTTATCTGTGCTTGGCCTTAGTTGTATCCTGTTGATAGTATAGACTAGTGTATTGACTGCATCTCTCCAATAGGTGTGTGCAACTTTTCATTCTATCATGATAGTGCGCGCTGTGTCAAGTATGATCCTATTTCTTCTTTCTATAATTACATTCTGTTGAGGGGTTCTAGGAGCACTCAACTACCTTTTGATCCCATGTTCTTTTGCAATACTCATAAAACTGGTTAGAGGTGAATTCTCCTCCTCTATCTGATCTCAGACACTTTAGTTTTAATTGAGACTCATTTCAACTTTAGCTTTGAATATTTTGAACTTCAAAAAAGCTTCAGACTTATCTTTTAAGAACACAAACCACATCATCCTTGAAAAATCATCTAAAAACAAAATAAAATACCTTTCTCCATAATATGATCTTTTTTTAGTAGGACCACACAAGTATGTATGCACTAGATCCAATGTGTTTTCTGTTGAGTTCTACTTGCTTTTGAATGAGCTCCTTACATGCTTTCCCATCACACATCCCTTTCACATAGTATCAACTAGTCTTGCAATACTAGGAACGTCTCTTACTACCTTTACATTGATTATCTTTACTATGTTGTCAAAATTGATGTGACAAAGTCATTTGTGCCATAGCCAACTATCATCTACCTTTGCAACAAAATAACTTACTTTTGAATTGAGCTGAAAGACATTACCTTTAGTCTTAGATCCTGATGCAATCATATCTCCTTGTTTTTTGTTAATGATGCACTTGTTGTCTTTGAATTCCAACTGATATCCTTTGTCAAGCAATTTTCCAACACTTAGTAGGTTATGATGTAAACCATCAACATAAAGAACATCATCTGTCTTGTTCTTTCCATCTAAGGTGATAGAACCTCTGCCTATGATAGGTTTGGGAGTGTTACCTCCAAATATTACCATACCACCTTTGTACTTGTAAAGATGTACAAATATTTCTTTGTCTCCTGTCATGTGATGTGAGCATCCACTATCAATGATCCAGTTAGTTCTGATGTCTGCTTTGGAAACTAATGCTAACTCTTGTGCTTTCTTTTCATCTTCATTGTCCATTTCTTCCAGCATTTTCTCAATGTCTTTAATGGAAATGAATCCAATTTCATATTCTCCCGAGTCATCATCAATTACACCATCTTTAGCATGATAGCATTCTTTAGTATATTTGGGCTTGTAATCTTATCTAAACTTCTTGACTTTTGTTGGACACTTGGATGCAAAATAGCCAACATTGTTGCATGAAAAACATTTGAATGGTAGCTATCCTTCATATTTTAATTTACCTTTCCTTTCTTTCTTGGAAATCATAGCAATGATTTCTTCTAGTTCAGTATCCACTTCTTTCTCTTTATTACTAGAGGGTAATACCACAATAGTGGGTTACACTTTTTTTGCCTAAACAAACATTGAAGTCTACATTTTGAGAAAAACTTTCACATTCGGATGCATATTGTCGTTAAACTATTTGAAATCGAAAGATGAAGTAAACTAGAGTCTTTTAGGATTTTCTATCTAGATTCTAAATATATTTTTTTAATTTATTTTTTGAATTAATTTTATTGTTTTTTTTTTCTCCCACTAAAACTGCTATGTTGCTGAAAATGTCATTTTCAAAAAGGTACAATGACTTCGTATAGCATAACTTTTTTTATAAAATAGATATCAATGCGCTTCTTTTGAATTTGGTTTTTTAACATCCATACAGAGGGCATGCAATTGTTTTGAATACATTATCATGATTATTGCATATTTTATGAATTTTTGAAGTAGAGTCAACCTTAATTTTGACATACCTTGACTGCATAGTTGATAACTTGTGTATTTATCAAAATTCAATTTTTTTTTTATAGAAAGAAGACTCGAAGCCAGAGGGCGCTGTTATTTTTCAAATTTTTTTTTCTATTTTCTACTATTTTTCATTGAACGTCAAACCTGGAAGTTTATATTTGATAAAAAACCTACATCCGATGCACGTCAAAATACATAGACCTAATTAATTCAAAATATTTTAAATCTATATTTGTTAGAAAGCTCATTCAGAGTACTTGTGCGATGCAAAAGGAGGTGTCCCTATTCTTCCATTTGAGCCCCATGCTTAATCCCTGAAGCCATGAAAACTACATATTACTGTTAGCCTTTGCAGATGGCCTTAATTTTGGGGGTTTCGATAGAAAGTAGTTTCGATCGAAAGTAGTTTCTTAGTTTGACGTGCATATGGGTAAAAACCATAGTAAAATTTTGACTAGTTAGTTTCGATCGAAACTAACTTAGTTTCGATCAAAACTGAGTTAGTTTCGATCGAAACTAAGCAAAAAAAGTAGTTTTGATCAAAACTAAGAACGTTTCGATCGAAACAATTAGGTACTTTCTATAAAAAGTACTTGACTAAATCCTCCCCCTCACAGATTTCACAAGGAATTTCTTCCTCCAAAAAAGTGTAACCCACTATTGTGGGATCACCCTAGAGTTGCTCAAGGATTTCTTACCATGGACTAAGGCTTTGAAAGTTGTTTCACTTTTGGGTTTTGTCTTCAATCTTGATATCTCAAATGCAGAGATTTTGTTGATCAATGTCTCTCTCTTGAAGTCTTTTGAAAATTGCATAGTCTCATCTAAGATATTGATCTTGCTTTCATAGTTTGTTGTCAATATAGTCATCAGTTTGTCCATTATGTCTTCTTCTAAAATTTCTCCACCATTATTTCTGATTCATGAAACTGCTTCATTAATCCTCTGATTGTAAGCTCTGATGTTCTCTTCAGGTAGCATCTCTAAGGTGTTATACTTCTTTTTCCATGTCTTTCTCCGTGCATTCTTTGCTTGAATATCTCCTTCAAACATATCTTCTAAATACTTCCATATGGTGTAGGCTTTCTCTACTATCTTAATCTCAGAGAATTCACTGTTAGATAATGCACTTATAAGGGCTTCCTTGGCAATTACATTAGCGGTGAATACATCCATTTTTCTACTAGTAGCATCATCTTTTGCAAGGTCTTTCAGAGAGGGAACAACAACTTCTTGTGTCTCTATTTCCAAAATTTCAAAACCAACGCACTATAGATGTGTTATCATTTTTTTCTTCCAGTCAACGTAATTCTCTCCATCAAACTTAGGACTCTCTTTTCTGCAGTATGTCATCTGATCCACCTTAAGTTGTTAAGCTTTCTCTCCAAGGCACTTGGATCTGATACCAATTGTTAGGAATAGTCCCAAGAGATAACTGAGAGGGGGGGGGTGAATCAGTTATCTACAAGATTCAATTCTTTTTTAATTAAGTACAGATAAAATTTAAACATAAAATCAACAAGATAACATAGAATTGAACAACACAATTTTGGTAACGGGGAAAACCAAATTAGGTAAAAACCTTGGTGGGAATTAGCACCCAAAAATAACTGTACTAGTTTATAATGATCCTTGTTAGAAGATATTGCAACCTTGTTAGGAGTTGATCTTTACAATGCAATAAGTATAGAGACCTGGTCAAAGGTTGGACCCTGTTAGGAGTCTTTTTCAAGTAACCCTGTTAGGGGTGAGGACACAGTGTCCAAAAGCTCATTGCTCAAATGGTGCAGGTTGAAACCTTCTGTAATGTAAATATACACTATATCTAATAATGAACTATTTGAGTAGACCTTCTATCTTGATCAGTTCCAATGAATTGTAATCTTCTTCTGCTTCTTCACATAGATCTTCAACTTTTACTATCTAACTTTCTGCTCTGATCTGTCATTTCTTTTTCACTTCATTTTCACACTTAGCGATCACAATTGAACTTCTATATGTATCTTCCCCAAGGATAAGGTCATGAAGGCTTTAGGAAACACTTCATAAACTTCCTTCTTGGCTTAGCTAAGCACGCAATCAAAGTTAGGACCGCACAACTCAAGACGAGTGGACGCATCGCTTCACATGGTCGGATCTACCAAATTAACTCAAACATCACGCTTATTTTAAAACACATTTATCACCATTGAATAATAATAATTAACTCATAAGTAAAAATGAAAACAAACATGCATATCCCGAAGATAGGTACAACTCAAGAAATAATGTAATTGTGTTGGCTCTTAAAAGATATTCTCCAGAAACTGTAACTGCCAAAATAGATTAACATAACTCCACTGAAACTGCATATCTAAATCTATGTGTATGAACATTGCATCCAAAACATGTCCACAACGTAGATGTAAATGCACAAGGCTCCATAATATTTATACTGATAATTGCATACAGGACACTGCTGTGTATTATATGTTGTCATCAATGACAAACATACAATCAACTATTTGAACAGAAGCAAATCTCCAACAGTTTTATTTAAAGATATGTTTATTCAATGAGTGAAGAGTGACATATGCATTGATGAAATTAAAGATTATATGTGTGTGTGTGTGTGTGTGTGTGTGCACGCGCGCACACACACACACAGATATATATATATATATGATTATATATATTGACTTATAATAAATGATAAAAACATTATAATGAAAGGTTATTATTATGAATTCACCTAATTAATGAGAAATTGAGATCGATAAAAGGATAATTTAATCAATATTTTATGTGTCTACATTTTTCCCCTCTTTGAGACAATGCAAGTTATCACGTTGTTTCAAAGAAAATGATCAACTAATATATGCCCGAGAGATATTCTGGTATGGATGATGGTTGATATGTTATGACCCCTCAATAGATTGATTGGATAAGCTGTGGGAAGATTGATCTCTTGATAGAATATAAGAAAATGATTGAATGATTGATATTGTGTGAGTTATATAGCTAAGAGACACATTTGATGAAAATGCACAATTTAGAGGCGTAACTAAATAATTGATTGAAATGATCAGTCTAGCATGATTGATGAGTTGACTAAGATGATTGACAAAGATGCTAGCACAAGATAACTTGATACCATGGTTGATTATTTGATTGAGGGATAATGATATTTTAGGAAAAAAGTTGACTGATTTAAAAGTTGGTTCATGAGACATATATCAAATGGATAAAGTTGTGATTAAAGGATCTTAGTGAAATAGGAAAGAAGAAGATGAAGAAGAAGAAGAAAAAATGAAGACACAAGGATGAAAAAATGGATGATTTATGCAAAAGGAGATGAAAGGAGATTCAAATGATGACAGAGGAAATGTAGGTGATGAGAAATATTTTTCTTTTTAAGTGATAATATCATCATTGATCTTATTATGGCAAATGGATTACCTCATTTAAATATGCTCTGGATCCAAATGAATTAACATACCAATTGTGTGAAATAAAACACATCAAATATTAAATGAATGCCTTGGTTTGTATTAGACCTTTGTGTCCTTAATGATCTTAGATGATCATGTCCTGAGACGAGTCATCATATTACTAAGTAACATTCTATAAGAAATAATCAAGTGAACATGCCCCATCATTGCCTCTCTAGTTAAAGATATCCTAGAGATAAATCTCTTGTTATACAAATCCATGAGAGACTAGAAATCATGTACCCAAAGATAAAATCAAAATAACCATAAGATATAAGCAAACAAACATTATGTTTCCTCCCAAAGTGATTCTTGTGCATAGTTAATGTGTTAGATTCAATTGGTTGATATGATGTTGTTATTTTGCTTATTTGTAGTCTTTTCGCATCATGATTTTATTACAGTCCAAAGCTCCATGCTCAGTTAAAGTGTTTGTGTCTCTACAATGTAGATAGATATTTTATTTTAGTGTCTTTCATGATTTTTAGAAAATTTTCAAGATATTTTATGATTTTAGAACAATTTTAAGATATTTTTTGATTTTTTTGATTTTTTCAGGATATATTATTTTTTTGAAGATCTCTTTCAAGGTATTTTGTGATTTTTTAAAGATTTTTCTTGACATTTTATAAATTTTTTTGGATTTTCCCAAGACATTTTATGATCTTTTAGGATTTGTTCAAGATATTTTATGATTTTTTAAAGAGTTTTTTACAACATTTTACGAAGATAGTTCCTCTATTAATGAGATGTTGAATTGTGAAGTCTGCTATTAAGATTGCAAAGATGGCCTAGTGAGGGAGAAGATTGACTTTGCATGGAAAAACATCGCGTGCATGGGATAAAACCCATAAGCTATGATGGGAAAGAAAGATTCTTACAGTGCAAAGCGGAAGGGTGAAGATAAAAAATGATCAAGTAGAGCACTAAAGGAGAGAGGAGATAATTCCCTACTAAAAGTGTTGGTTGCTCAATTTTCACCATGGTACTTGCCCAAGGTACATGCTCACAAGGTTTTCACCAGTGGACAAATTCATTTCTCTCCACTTTTTGGTGTTTTTTTCTTACGATCTTTTTCTGCATATTTTAGAATATTTTAAGTTCTTAGAAATGCTTAGGTGTAAAACCTACAAAGGTGAATGTTATTGATTGCACTATTTAATGATTCACTTTTTGAAACAACCAGCTGATATACACCTAATCCATATGCAATAGTGATAATATAGAGAGGCATCCAATTAGGTTCGACTAGACTATAAAATTTTAAAAGTTTACATTTTGTAATAGTACACCAATCATGCTCATATGTATATCATATCCTTATTGGACAACAACCTTCACTTGTAGGTACTCCTTCCTCCATCATACATACACTTATGAAAATGATCAGACAATAGGATAAGAGAATGAACATAATGTTATATGGACATGATAAATATCATTTTAAAAATATAAGATACAAATCATTGTATTACAATGTTATCAAACATCATTTATCTATGGATTTTTTGGCACCTCTATTCCAAAGATGTTCTTCATATCCTTTATTGTATTAAGTGTAAACCTTATATGCGAATGTAGATTATTGCATTTGGTTTTGAAGGCATGATTATTAATTTCCTTATCATGAACTATTAAAATTTATGTTCCCATTATCTTTGGTGTTTATTGATTTTTATGGACTATTGGTATTGAAGAAAAATTAGGAAGATTGCTAGATGGAAAGATTCGTGTTCTTCTATGTCTGCCCCCTTGACTACATTGACTTAGCACTTATGGAATAATATTGACAAAAACAATATTTTCCATGTAAGGTTCTCAAATGAATTTGATGCATAGCTAGGTTCCTTTTAGTCTCTAAAATAAAAGGTTCATAGAATGATTCTCCTTGTAGTGCTAAGGAAATTTCCTTGATAATTGATATGAACAAATGCATATCCCATCCTTTTAAATACTAAGAAATGGTTATAAATTGTACAAATGTGTACCAAGTCAACTCATAGTACCTAGTGAAATGGGTTGAAGTAAAACAAATAACTTTAATTTTAGGGGATTGGTTTTCTATTGAATGAGAATAAATTTGTACGCAACAATGTTGATCTACAATATGAAAGTGTACATATCATGGTGAACATTGAATATACAAAAATTGGTGCAATAATAATCATAATAAATTATGTAAGTAGAAAAATATAAATAAAATAAAATATATTCATATGTATTTTAATAAAGATAGATGAAATACTTCTAAAGAAAAATACATTGATTCTCAATTTGTAATTACTTTAAGACAACCATAGAAATAAAAACAAACCTAAGTAAACATTAAGATGAGTATAATTTTTTTATAATTACAAAAAATATATTTTTATTATCCTACACTATTGATCGCATACAATTGAATTGCCTTCATTATAGATAAAAACAAAATTTGTTTTATCTTTCATTTCTTTAATCAAAAGACATGAACGAAGCAATAGGAGAATAATTTGTCCCAAGATATCAATTATTAAGATTCCTTTTACTTTATAAAATGAATTACAACTTCTTTACTTTCCTTTAATAAAAGTATATATGAGTGAAACAATCATTGAATAAAATTATCGCCAACAAAATTCGTACAAAAACTTTAAGCCCCGGTTATTAGGATTCCACTTATTTATTAAAAAAATATATGTTTCTTTAGTTTCTTTTAACAAGACATTTTATGATTTTTTAAAGATTATTTCAGGACATTTTATGATTTTTTTGGATTTCCTCGGGCTATTTTTTAGTTTTTTTAATTTTTTTAGGACATTTTATATTTTTTATAGGTTTTTTCAAGACATTTCATGAAGATAGTTCCTCTCATTGTGAGATGTCAAATTCCTGAATGTACTATTAAGATTTCAAAACTACCCCAATGAGGGAGAAGATTGAGCTATCAAGAAACAATAGTAGGTGTAGGGGATGAAAAAAAATCTATAAGCTATGATGGGGTAGAAAGTTTATTATGGTGCAAAGGTGATGCAAGAGCATCTTAGGTCATTGGCAATCCTGCACAACCAAAAAAAGATGTTTTCTTTACTTCTTTAGTTTGTTCTCTTTCGCTCGAGTTCTCCTGCTCAGGCATGATTGTCTTTGTTTCTCGGTCATGCTTTACCGATGGGTCTTCTGTTGCTCCATCACATGCTTTACTGATGGGTTTTCTAATTTTTGGTAGTTCTTTGCCTGAGATGCTTATTTCGGGAGTTGGATCTTTGGCTGACTTCTTCATTTAATTTATGTTGCTTAATTGATTTGGGGTCTCTCATTGGGATCTGTGTGGACCTAAATCTTGGTCTCACTTATGGATTTGAGCATCGACATCCCTTGTTGGTATCTTTTATATATTATTTTATATGTTCTTAGTTTAGGCAATCATTCTTAGAGAAAGAAAGCAAATCTTTAGATATTGAGATCGTAGGTCTGTGATCTTTGTTGTATGAAGATCTTATTATAATTCATTGAATATATGGCCAAAACTAGGAAGGCCTTACAGCCCGGCATGTAATGGTTTTGATCAAGTTAATATAAAGGATTTCTATATTTTTCTTCTCTCACTATGTTGATTGGCTTCCACATTGGTTTTGCAAGGTGGTTGGTAGTTGGGTGAGCCTCAGGCCCCTTCTCTCCTACCCCCTTGCGTTAGGTGGTATCAAAGCATGGTGAGATCTAAGTTCCTTCTTGAAACCCTAACCATAGTTGGTATTGTTGTAGGGTAGAAGATTGCGATCTGACCTATAATTGCAGAGGGATTCAAGATGGTTCGTGGGAGAGGAAATGCATATCTAGGTCTAGCTGATATTCTTAGACAGATGGCTGCAACATTGGAAGCTATTGAGATAGCCCAACACAGAGGAAAACATCTTGATGATGTTAGTGATGATGAATTTGAAGAGGTTCAAGGTTAAGTTTCACCTACACCTGTGATGAATCAGGAAGAAGAGCGATTCATGAGAGCTTTGACCAGTTTGAAATCCACACCTCAGTTTAATCCTCTCAAGTATAGTGGAAAATTGGATTATGATGAATTGATTTATTGGATAATAGAGATGGAAAACTGTATTGAATATCAGAATGTAGGAGAAGACAAGAAAGTGAAAATTACAAGCACACAATTGAAAGGACATGCATCCCTATGGTGGGAACATCAGCAATTGGATCAAAAGGAGAAGGGTAAAGACAAAATCAGGGTATGGGATAAGATGGTAAACAAATTGAAAGGAAATTTTCTACCTTGTGATTATCAGATTAACCTAATTCATCGAATACAAAGTCTGAAGCAGAAAGACAAATCAGTAAAAGACTACACTAAAGAATTCTACAGATTGGACATCAGATCTGGACATGTTAAGGATGAAGTGGAAAGAGTTGCAAGATATATGAATGGCTTGAGAAGTTCCATACAAGATTAAATCAGTTTGGTCAAGATAGAAAGCATTGAGGAGGCATACCAATTTTCCCTAAAAGATGAGGAAAAGTTGAACATAAGATATGAACAAAGACAAAGAGGTAGAGGAGGTAGATTCCCTAGAGGAAGAGGCAGATCTCATGGTGAAAATAGTATATCTGAACAAGACAAGTCAATTTCAGACACATCTCAAGATAAAGGAAGGAATGAATGGAAAGGTGGAAATTCATATAGAGGAAGAGGTAATTAATTCAGAGGTGGTTATAGCAGAAAAGGATTCCAAGTCACTTATTACAATTGTGGTAAAGAGGGACATAAATCTTTTGAATGTACACATGCAAGAAAGAAAGGCAGTAGTAGCAGAAATGCATTGGTGCAAGAGGAGTCACCAAATGAAGCTGAAAAGGAAGGAAATTTCATGTTCCAAAGGATACTATGGAGTGAGAAGGATAACCAAGATCTGATCAGGAAAATTTTTCTCAAGACCAAATAGAGTTGCAGAGAAAGTTTGGAAGGTGATTGTTGACAGTGGAAGCTCGGAGAATCTCGCATCCGAGGAAATGGATGAAAATTTGTAGTTGGAGAGGATGAAACATCCAAAACCCTATTAGATCTCAAGGATCAAGGATGATCATACATTAATGGTGAGTGAACAATGTTTTGTGAACCTGAAAATTGGAAAGTATTATGATAAGCTGTTGTGTGATATTATGCCCATGGATTATTGTTATATTTTATTGGGTAGACCTTGGCAATGTGATAGACATGCTATACACGATGGGAGATTAAATAGATATTCTATTTGGGTTTATGGTAAGAAGCAAGTTTTGTTACCTTTGGTTGAATAATCCATTGGTGAGATATGTACATCTGTGAAATTTTGTCTGATGGAAGGTAGAGAGTTTGTTAAGGATTTGAAAAGGAATGATATCTATTATTCTTTGATTCCTAACAAACCGAGTAAGAATACAGGGAATGAAATTCTTGCAGAAGTTGAAAAGTTTCTCACTGAATACAAGGAGATAATTTTAGATAATGTACCTGATGGTTTGCCACCAATGAGAGATATCAGTCATTGTATGGATCTAATTCCTGTAGCTAGTTTACCAAACAAAGCACCACATCGGTTAACACCGACCAAGAATGAAGAGCTTAACCAACAAGTTCATGAATTGTTGAACAAGGGTTTGATCCAAGAAAGTTTGAGTCCATGTGTAGTACCTACTATATTGGCACTTAATAATAATGGAGAATGGAGAATGGATAATGTGCACTGATTCTAGAGCAATCAATAATATCACAGTAAGTATAGGTTTCCTATACCAAGAATGGATGACATAATGGATTGTTTGTGTGGGTTAGGATATTTTACTAAAATTTATTTGAAGAGTAAATATCATCATATCAGAATTAGAGAGAATGGAAGACTTCTTTCAAGACAAAGGAAGGTTTGTATGAGTGGCTGGTTATGCCCTTTGGTCTAACTAATGCATCGAGTACATTTATGAGGTTAAGGAATGAAGTTTTGAATAAATTCTTGAATAAGTGTGTGATTATATATTTGGATGATATTATGATATTCAGTAAGAATAGAGAAGAGCACTTGATGCATATAAGGCAAGTCTTGTAGAGATTGAAAGAAGAAAAGTTGGTGATAAATCTGAAGAAGTGTTCCTTAATGAAAGAAGAGCTGGTGTATTTGGGTTTTGTGATCTCAGCTGATGGTTTTAAGATGGATGCTTGGCCAAACAATTGTCTTAGAAACACATAGCATTGGACTGCTATTTCAGGATTGGACACCCTAAATGGTGTAACCACCTAAATTTGGTCTGTTCCAACTATGGACCCTATTTGCCCTAAGTATGATCATACCCTCAATTATGTCCAAACAACCCTGTTACTACTTGACATAATTTTTCAAATCAATTTAATGTCCTAGGTGATTTTTATCACTGAATTATATTAACTATTATAGCCATACAATTTAAATCAATTCAAACCAATTAAATCAAACCAAAATCAAACATGGCTATAGTATATAATTATAAAGGAATTAAATAAATCCCTAAATCGAATACCCACTTGTAAAATAACCCATTCCCCTAGCCTATTTAATTTAATTAAAATGGCTATAGTCCCCTAATTATTAAAAAGCAATTTCATTGTTTAAATAATTAATTCCTATATTTCTAAATGAATTAAATAAGTTTATTTCATTTATTAATATTCCCNNAAACCCCAACCTAACCTATCTCAACCACTTCTACCCTGGGTTCTAACCCTTCTCAACCCATTCACCCTTGCTAATCTAATCCTAATCCTAATTCTAGCCCTAACCCACCTCCTAATATTGTCACATTCCATTGAGGAATAATTAGCAACTCAACCCACTTGAGAAAGTCCACTTTCTCAAGCCACTTGGTCTATTCCAACTATGGACCCTATTTGCCCTAAGTGTGATCATACCCTCAATTATGTCCAAACAACCCTGTTACTGCTTGGCATAATTCTTCAAATCAATTTAATGTCCTAGGTGATTTTTATCACTAAATTATATTAACTATTATAGCCATACAATTTAAATCAATTCAAACCAAT
>MU223366.1:2822359-2861252 GCA_018584345.1 Thuja plicata | reverse complement strand
AATGGCTCTTACACCTCCATTAATGAGCCCCTTCACTCATTAATTCACCTTGTCCCCCCTCTCTCTCTCTCTCATTCTTCTATAAATAGAAGCCATTTTTGAGAGTAAATAAGCCTTCACCTTAGATTGTAAATGCATTGTTATGCTGTTAGATTAATCCTAGACTAACATTTCACTTCACATCTCATGGTTTTACATTGTTATTATTCATATGCTTAAAGCTATAATGCTTGTTTTTCATCTTTTTAGCTTGTTTTTAACTAAATCCTTCATGCTAGGTTGTATTCATCACTAATTGTAGCATATTCTGAGGGCTTATATGTTACTAATCACACTCTTCCTAGTTAGCAGGAAATAGGTCAATATTAGGTGGTTTTACATGCTTGTCTAACCATTTTGAACTAATACAATGACTTATTGAGTGTTTGTGTCTTTCTTAATAGGTTCCCAAATACACACACACATTTCTGGTGCCCACCATGGGGCCTGATTTTCCACTTGGCCTCATTTTCTAACACTTTTTTACCAATTTGCATGCTCAGGATTCAGACACTGAATCATTTTTAACCATTTAGGATCGCATCCCGGATATGCCATCGCACCACGAAAAAGTCATATAACATCCAGGATTTCTTGGATAGTTTCTGGTTTGGGCTTGCATCTAGTCAGTAAGGGATCGTATTTGGTGAATAAGCTCGCATATGGTATGCTGCATCGCATTTAGTTAAAAACTTGTGCATTCAGTTTACCTAATCCTAACATTTTGACAAAGTGGTGTTTGTGGTATTTTGCAGCTTGATAAGTGATTGCAGGGTATATTTGGAGGTTTTCATGGAGTTAAACTAGATAAATACTAACATGATTTTACAGGTTGCCAACCCCCATCTTGACTTCTATTTATTTTCTTTCCAAACTTAAGACCATTTCTCCACTTGATAAAACAACCAGATATTATGCTCTTTTCCTCTTGAGGAGAATCAAAAAATTGGATTTTGTCTTATCATTTGTGACAAAATTGGGGGTAAATGAACAAGCAAACAAAAATCACTTAATTATTTTTTGATAGTAACTGAACAAAACAAAGAACTAAATATGTGGGATTAATTGAACAAGTTCAATCATATAATTTTCTATTGAAAATCAGAAATTGAACAACACAAATCATTAAATCATTGTGGTAATTGAACAAGGCAAATTTTCCCTTTCAAGCATCCTGTTTTCTTTAAAATAGGAACAACTAAATCAAGCTCAACATAGCTTGAGGGAATGAATTTTGTTTTAAGTGCTTTGGGAGAAAACGGCTTAGATTAGGAGAGTATGCTCTTCTTCCTCAGAAGAATCATAAATCCAGACATCCAGAGCTCGCCAATCCTGGTTACATATCATATAAATAGTAGAGGGCCTACCGGTTGAGGAAAAAATCTCCTGGGAACAACCCAAGTGAGGACAGGTCTTACGCTGACCCTTCCAACTCACTATAAATAGTTTCTTCCTCGTAGGCCAAAGCCTCGAAAGATGAAACTAGTTTTGTTCTTGAAATTTTAACATCATTCCTTGAACATATCGGGGTATATATAGAGCAGAACCGCTTGAATCTTGCTTGCAAAACTATATGTATTCAGGTACTCATAGGGCTATACGCCTTAATTTTTCCTTGTGCAATTCTATGGAGAATAGTTTCGAATGGATTTCCTAATAATCTACAATAGCTTCAACTAAAAGAATACCTGATTCATCCCTAAAAGGGTGATAATCTTTGTCCAAGGCAAAAATTAATTTTCCCAAAACACTCGTCATATCATGCCCTCACTTGCGTTTGGAGTCAGCTAATATAGCATCATGACTAGAGCTATTGTGTGCTTGGTGATGGCTGTATTTTGATTAGCATTTGAGTTTGTACCTAAGTCAACAAGCAAAGATTTTCATCCTCCGCGTAGAGAATAGGAAAAGATAAGTGTTTGTTTCAGCCTCTTAACAATGCAAAACTATTTGACCTGTCTAAAAGATCATTAAGAAGATAAGCTCCTCAAAAACAATCAACAAATTTCAAACCCTAGAGTACAAGTGTTTTTCACACCCTACAACACCTCTTGATGCAATCTGGAAACAAGCAACTTCACGCACTTCAAAAACAACTTTTTCAAAACTGACCCAAATTGACAAAAACATCATAAAATTGTATCCTATTTTTCCTGAGTCACATTCAGTATTTAGGATCGTATTTGGTATTTAGGATCGTATCTGGTCAACAAGAAGTCGTATCCAAATTCTAGGATCATATCTGGTACCATCAGAGGCTCACATCTGGGAGCTCGCATTTAGGATAGTGGGCATTTGTGCTAGTTTTTCTTAGGAAGTCTTAGTGGATTAGGATACCCTTTTTGCTCTTTAGTTGGTTCCTGTTGTCTCTTCTGGTCTCCCTATTGTTATTTCAAAACACTTTTGAAACATCTATCTTGCATGCTTAGTCGATCTTTCACGATCAGTTCAATACATGTGGTCTACTCATTTTCTATCAAAAACTTGGTTCCCAGCTCACTATCAAGGCATTCTAACCCTATGACGCTGGAATCATTTACATCCACCAACAACAAAAAGTTACTTCTACCGAGACACGCCCACTGGAATGATCTAAAATCCTTGCTAGCACTATTGGAAAATGTTAACAAAGTTGAGGAACAAACTTCATGGTTAACACAAGACGCAACCAGTACACAACTAAAGGATCAAAAGTGCCTCCTAAAACACCGCACTTTCATGGAGAAACTTCTCATAGTTCCCTTTTTTATCTAGATTCACCTCCAATGGATAGCAACACTAATGAATGGAGTAAGGCCTTTGAGGGTTATAATGATGGCAAACAAGCACAATCTGAAGGCACGAAAGAGGAAGAAAGACCCAAGTTTGAACATAATCCATTTGGATCAGATAGTGAAGAAGAGATCCCTGAAGACGAATACGATAAACTCAAAAAAAGTAAATGGATCCACAAGCTATTAGAATAGATAATTGGTGATGATAAAGAAAAGTACTTCCTATATCTAGCATCCACAGGTGTCAAGTTACCCAAAGATTATAATGTGGAAAATCTCAAGGAAAAGGAGGTACCAAACCCGATATCTATTCTCACCAAACAACTCAATCTAATGCAAACAGAGCTCACCAATCTCAAACAAGAGAAGGAGAAACCTAAAACAAAATACTCTTTGGACACCATTTGTCCATTTCCTTTTGACAAGAGTATCAATATGGTCCCGTTTCCTCCTAATGTGGCAAGGCCAAAGTATGAAAAATACACGGGAGAAATTGATCCACATGACCATGTAAGAGAATTATGTGCTCTAAGCATTGAGTACATTCACGAACCCACTTACCTCATGCGACTATTTCCAGGAAGTCTAGGAGGTAATGCCATGGAGTGGTTTTCAAAATTGAACCCTAAGGTCAAAATATTTGAGGAGTTGATGCAATGGTTCATTCAACATTACTCCTACAACATCCAACATGATGTCACTATGATGGACCTATGCAATACCAAACAGAAAACTGGAGAATTATTTACACACTTCCTCCAAAGATGGAGGAAGATTTTTGCATCATATTCAAGGGTCATTCTCAAAATAGAAAAGATGGAAATCTTCGTTAATAATCTAGTGCCTGAATTGAGCTATGCACTACAGATGCAAGATTCTCCTAGCTTCGATAGGATGATTAAAAATGCCCTCTGTATTGAGGAAGTCATGGTCAAAAAGGGAGAGATCACCCTTCAAAATGAAAACAAAAGAAGTAACTCCAACTCCAAGCCTAAATGGTGGAAGAAAAACAAAATTTTTGTTAATGACGGAGTAGTTGATGCCTCTAACATTAATTCTAAACCCGAAGCATTCAATCTCACCAATGGCATGCAAGCAAGCAAAGAGGCTAAAGTAACACCCCTTGTTCCCAAGGCAAACAATAATGATAACAACGAACGAACCTGGACTTCAAAACCCCAAAGAACATTCACTCCTTTGGGGGAACCTCTTGAGACTGTCTTAAAAACATTGGTGGATAAAAAAGTTCTTACGATTCCCGATTCTAAACCGTGGGAACCGATGGTCAAACCCAGATAGTGGGATGATAACTCCTATTGTGTCTTCCACAAAAACAATGGACACAAGACTAATAATTGTCTCAAACTTAAAAATGTTATCCAAGACCTCATTGAAGGAGGTAAGATCAAGGTAGATGGACATACTACCAATGAGAACCATACAGCATTTAACAAACCCTTTCCTAATTATAATCAAGGAGAAACATCTAAAGGGAAAGGTAATGAGGTAAACTACACCTATTCCAAGAGTGATAATGTGATTAATATGCTCAATATTAAAATTGAACCCATCAATATGATCATAATTAAAGGTGCCTCATCCTCCTCAAATGCTATAACACAGATCCAAGCATAGGTTACAATCAAGGGACCTCCAAAACCGACATCAACACCCAAGGTTCCTATTGTAACTCTTCCTAAACCAGCAGCAAAACATGTGGTCGCTATCCCCAGAGAAAAATATGATTTGGTAGACCAATTGCAATGAATCGCTGCTAAAATTTCCATCTTTGAGTTGCTCAAGATATCCACTGTGCATAGGGAAATCCTAGAACAAGCTCTACATGTTGCTAATGTTCCAAAAGATATAGATATAGACAAGTTTCAAGTGATGGTCAATCGCATCTCAGCGCCCCACTACCTCTCCTTTTCTTAAGAGGATGACAAGTCATTGACCCATCCACACAATCAACCCCTCCATGTTGAAGTCCCTTTTCATAAATCCTGTGTTCGACATGTGTTGATAGATGGAGGCACAGGATTAAATATCTTTACACTGGATCTTGTCAGGAGACTAGGTCTCTTAGAACAAACAATTGACACTAGAAACAAGATAACCATCAAAGCTTATGATGAGGAAGAAAGATCCTCTAGGGGTTTTATTTCTCTCCCTATTAGAGTCAAACCAATTGAGAGGAATGTTATATGTCAAGTTCTGGATCTACCACTAGCCTACAACATTCTACTAGGCAAACCATGGATTCACAAGATGCAAGCTGTACCGTCCACTTATCACAAATGCATAAAGTTCCCACATAATGGGATAGAAGTGAAAATTCCTATAGATGCCAACTACACTTGCAAAAATATCAAAGTAGGTAGCATGATCCCACACAACAAAGAGGCTATGGATGTCGTCACTCTTGAAACAACCAAGGACATGGTTATGAAGAGTTTTAGCAAAACTTTGAAACTCAAAGAAATAGGTATGGGAGAGTACAAGTTGGACTTGACTCCTTCACTAATAGATCTTCTAGTGTCACCAAGATCCTATGGGAAACCATCATCAACATTCACTCCTCTAGCATTCAAAGAGCTAGGAGTACACAAGGCAACTAGCATGATAAAGGCATCCACATCTTCTTCAGATAACACAGAAGAACATGCAGTCTTGAACTGGCTTTACAAAGGAGAACCAGTGGACTTTGAGGTCAAACATGTGAAGATATCCCTAGAGTAGTATGGAAAGGGATATGATTTCCTCAAACAAATGGGTTACAAAGGAAAGGGACCTCTAAATGACACAGGACGAGGGATCATTGAACCCATTCCCATGGAGTTCCACCTCAATAGAGATAAAATAGGACTGGGTTTTAATACTCAATCCAACAAACCTACTTCAAAAGAGAGTCCACCTTCTAAAATAGGGAGTGATAAAATAGATGAGGTAATATTGGAACCATGGCCTTATGAGAGGTTACTACATATTGGTACAGAGAATCCTGAATATCAAGGAGAACACTATGTACCTAGCTTTGGGGTACCACAGGATCCTCATACTCCTTTGATAGCACAACCTCCCATTCAAGAGGTATGAGACACCATAGCCACAATCACTCAAGAGGAACCCCGACCACAGAATTTACATCCTAACTGGGGGTAATTGGTCACAATTTCACATGTCCTCGATCTACCTCACTTTGATCTACAAGTAGCTAATCGATTCCATCAAATAAACATTGTTGAATATTTAAATAGATCTGATGATGATGTCATAGACTTTTATGACTATGAATGGGATCGGCTATCTATTGCCTCTAAAGATATTGGAACAGATACAATTTACATGTTTGTAGCTTCCTCAGCTCCTAGTAAATGACCTAACACTCCTTTCAATGATACTGATCCTCCTAAAGTAGAAGAAGAGTTCATTCCCCCGATCATTGATGGAGACACTGGTGAATACATAAGTCTATGAGAATTTCATAGGCTATAAGCAAGAAGCCTACTTTTACAAAGGGATGATGATGAGATATCTACTGACGAGTTGCTAGAGTTTGATCCATATGTGACTGACAACGACCCTTTTAACAATGATCTCACTCTTATTGATCTAAATATTGAAGAAATTAACTTAACAGATCATGTCATGTCAGTTAATGGTCTTGATACTAACACGATGTTGTCCTTCCTAGAATCTGACTCCCTAAATTGGTACTTCCAGACCTAATTGATTGGACTGAAATAGATCCTACTCTTATCCTTGACTTTTCCAATGACCACTCCCTAGCTTGTTATCTTAATGCTTGTAAACCTTACCCTTCTTCCACCAATGTAAGGAGCCAGAACATGTCACAGGAGGATATCAAGTTTCTTAGTCACAAACTGAAAAATAAAAAGAAAAAGTAGACTGATGGTGAAAACCACTCTGTGGCAGTATCAGATCCCAAAATAGTAAAGAAAAGAGATGTATCCAATGGTGAAAACCTCTCAGAGGTGCCAAAGGATGAGACTCTTGATATCCTCCCTGAAAACTTTCAGGAAATATCTTCGGTATTGATTGAACCAACACAGCCAATAAACTTGGGCATGATTGAAAATCCTCAAATAGTTCATCTAGCACAATCTTTATCAGATGAAGAAAATGTATAGTTCACAGAGTTCCTGAAGGAGAAAAAGATCAAGTTTGCATGGTCTTACACTGATATGCTAGGGCTAGATCCTAATCTCATCATGCACCACTTATCTATAGCTCCTCGGATAAAGACCGTGAAACAAAAACTTAGAAAAATGCATCCTCATGTTGCATTATTGGTGAAAGCAGAATTAGAAAAATTGTTGAAAGCTGGATTTATTCAAGTAATTTCCTATGTAGCATGGATCTCTAATGTGGTCCCTATTTCTAAATCCAATAAATCTATCAGGATCTGTATAGACTTCATAGACCTCAACAAAGCATGTCTGAAAGATGATTTCCCTCTACCAAATATTGACATGATCATAGACCTTACGGTAGGCTACCAGATGTATTCATTAATGGATGGATTCTCAGGCTATAATCAAATCAAGATTGCACCTGAGGATCAAGAGAAAACTGCATTCACATGCGCATGGGGCACATTTTTCTGGAACGTCATGCCATTTGGGTTAAAGAATGCTGGTACAACATATCAAAGAGCCATGACAACGATATTCCATGACATGATGCACAAGAACATGGAGGACTATGTCAATGACACACTGGCTAAATCTAAAGAAAGAAGTACTCACATTGCTGACCTAAGAAAGATATTGGATTGAATGGAATAGTTCCAACTCAGGCTCAATCTGAAGAAATGTTCCTTTGGAGTCCAATTAGGCAAGCTCCTAGGATTCATAGTATCAGTAAAGGAAATTGAGGTAGATCCTGCAAAGGTAAAGGCTATTCTAGAGATGACTCCTCCATGTAATATCAGTCAAATGAGGATGCTACAAGGGAGACTCCAGTCTATCAGGAGATTCATGTCCCAACTTGCAGATAAAGCACAACCCTTTACTAAGTTACTACATAAAGGGGTTGCATTCAATTGGGATGGGCATTGTGAAGCAAACTTTAGGGAATTGAAGGGGTACCTAGCTTCTCTGCCTATTCTTATGGCACCTATTCATGGAAAACCTTTGCTCCTATACATTTCAGCTACAGCTACATCCCTAGGAGTATTACTAGCACAAGAAGATGAAACAAAGAAAGAACAATCTACCTACTACATTAGTAGAACCCTAGTCACTTATGAGCTCAATTATAGCATTATTGAAAAATCATGCTTAGCAGTCATCTTTGCATCACAGAAATTGAGACACTACATGCTCTCTCATATAGTAAAGCTCATTGCTAAGATCGATCCTCTAAAATATCTTTTGAACAGAATAGCATTAACAGGACGTTTGGCAAAATGGATCCTAAATCTGAGTTTGACATTGAATATGTAGAACGGAGAGCTATCAAAGGACAGGTACTTGCAGATCAATTGGCTAATTCACCACTCTAGGATGATGAACCTTTACTAATTGAATTTCCTGATGAAACAATCATGCATCTCACTGAACATCCCTAGAAGATGTACTTTGATGGTTCATTCACTCAACAAGGATCTGGAGCAGGAGTTCTCTTCATAACTCCACAAGGATACAAGATTCCCAAATATTACAAATTGATGTTTTCATGCACCAACAATATCTCAGAATATGAAGCATTGGTCAATGGCCTCAAGCTAGCCATAGAATGGAAGATCATAGAGTTACACGCATATGGTGAATCCCAACTAATTATTAATCAAGTCAATGGGGAGTATCAAACAAAAGATGAAAATTTGATTTCACACAAGCAACTAGTTGATGATCTGAAGAAGTACTTTATCTTCGTCACCTTCCAGCAGATACCAAGATTAGAAAATAAAACTGCATATGCTATGGCTACCTTGGCATCCATGTTACAACTAGAGGAGCATCAATTCCTCTATGACTTCTTGGTGGAAGAAATATCCTTTCATGCCTTTGCTAATCCTAAATACCAGGTAATATGTGCCTTGAATACCCCAGATCCATCTTGATATGCAAGTATCATTGCATACCTTTCCGACCAAACCATTTTTTCCAATCTATCTAGAAATGAGAAAAGATCCCTGATTAGGATAGCATCGCGTTACATACTCATAACTAACAACCTATATCAACGCAGTCTCAATGATACACTTCTTTGGTGTTTAGAACTCAAAGAGTCTGATCTAGCATTAAAAGATGTCCATGAAGGCGTATGTGGATCACACTCAAATGACTTTTCATTATCCAAGAAACTGCTCAGAGTAGGCTATTATTGGCCTACCATGGAGAAAGATGCTATTCAATTTTTAAAAGCATGTCTTAAATGCCAAACACATGGAAACCTTATCCATGCTCCTGCTAGAGAACTGATACCTTTCATAACACATTGGCCATTTCAACAATGGGCCTTTGAATTGGTTGGAAAAATATATCCCAACTCTTCAAATGGACACAAGTTTATCATTATGGCCACTGAGTATTTTACGAAGTGGGTCGAAGCCATACCACTAATCAAAGCCACTGGAAAAAAGGTGGCTATGTTCATTCTAAACTACATGATTTGTAGATATGGGATACCCTCTTCAATTGTGACAGACAGTGGGGGCCAATTTAAAAATCAAGAATTCATGACCTCTGTGAACAGTTCCATATCACTCAACATTTCTCCTCAATCTATTATCCTCAAGGTAATGGACAGGCTGAAGCATCCAACAAAAATATTCTCAAGATCCTACACAGAACTGTGAGCATGTTTGGCAGAAACTAGCACCTACAACTAAATCTGGCACTATGGGCCTACAGAACAAGCATCTGAACACGAACTGGAGCCACGCCATTTTCTCTAGTCTATGGCACTAAGGAAGTACTACCTATTGAGGTTGAGATTCCATCTTTGGAGATATATTTACAAGGATTAGTTACTGATGAGTAGTACCACATTGATCAGGTAAATTCTCTGGACCTACTAGATGAGCATAGACAACAAGCATTTGATCACCTCAAAGTGTACCAAGAAAGGATGTCCAAAGGTTACAACAAGAAGGTCAAACCACACAAGTTTGAAGTAGGAGATCTCATCCTCAAGGAGAATCCTAAGAACCAGCCTAATAGAGAGCAGAAAGGCAAGTTTAAACCTAACTGGCTGGGACCTTATGTTATCACTGCTACTTTCAGGATTGGAGCTTATCAATTAGCTACACCCGAAGGAGACGTTCTTCTAGATCCTATTAACACTCTACATTTGAAGTGGTTCTACACTTAATGTTCAGCTAGCAGAGCCTGTACAACAAATAGCTCTTGCAAAAATACCAAAAACATTCAGAAAATTGATCTTGAAGAAATTGAAAAATAGTGGAAAAGGTATATCAAAAAGGGTATCCTTGGTGAAAACCTGGTAAACAGGTGCTTTGATACTATAAAAATATTCAAAAAAAGAAAAAATAGCAAAAAAAATTGAAAAAGATAAAAGTGCCTTGATGAGCACCTGGTAAAACAGGTATCTTGGTAGCAAAAAGAAAGAAAAAGATCTTGCCAAGTGATGAAAACCTGGCAATCAGGTGTCACTTGTGTCCTGCGCTCCATCTATCAATGCACTACTAGTACTACGCCTTCATAATTTTTCTTGTGCTCATATGCTAACTTCTTTCTTCCTAAATGACTATCTTGTCATCGCTTGGGATTTTCCTATCTTTACATCTTAGGAATAAGTCATTCTGCACTGGGGGCATCTTTGTTGGCATAGTCAGTTGCAGTTGCTAGGTTTCTCTAGGCTGGTTTGCCTTACGGACACAATGTTTCTTGACACATGCAAAACAATGTCACTTCTCAAAACAAGGGTGTCTTTTCAAAAACATAGGACATGACCTTTACATTCACAAACATTCCTACAAAGCTATATTGGATCACAAATAGGAATGGATTATCCTACTAAGGCACTGACACGGAACGCCATATTTCTTGTATTACAATTTTTTGATTGATGAATATTTACTGTGTTTGACATATGGATGAACAAAGTACTAATTAACACATAGTTTGCTAATGGTTTGATTATGATTCTTTCATTCCCTGATGATGTTTTTAACTAGGGGCATCTAAGTAATTATAAATTTTATCTGATTGATTCTCAATTGATGATTTGTTATGTCTTCTTAGTTTCTCAATGACGTCTGTGCAAAGACAAAGAGTCGCAAGGATTGGGGGAATAATGTTTTCTTGATCTCCTATGTATGGTGATTGTTCCAAATGATCCTATAAATTTCACCTGACTTGGATGTTTATTGTAAGAGCTTCCACTATGGGTGGATAGCTGCATATATCTCGATCTTTGTTATGTGTAAACTATGGTGCCTTTGACACAATTTCCTTGTCTGTTTTCTGATCCAGATTCTCACTAAGGTATACGAATCATAATGTACCCAAGGATATGAATTTTCAAGGTCATTGTGGGTCTAATATCTTGCCTTAATCAAAATCTGGTATATTAAAAGGAAGGTGACTATTTTGTTATCCTGGCTTCTATGTCTTTATGCCTAAGTCTATTTCCAACATTTCAATAAAATATAGTATTCATACTTTCATAATATTAGTGGGTATTAGTGATGGTTGTACTGTCAGATGGTATCCATTCCAAAACTTCCCAATGATGATAAAAATGTTGCAATATTTGCTAAATAAGTGACAAGTCCTAAAAGTCTACATATAGCTGCATTTAGAGATTGCATGATGCATTTATCAATAGAAATAACAGCATAAGGAATTTTAAGCTAAAAAATGGCTTCTATCTTCTTCTAAAACATCAAGTTAATTACATCATCTATATTACTGATATCAAATATCATTTCACATCCATAGCATACATTTTGCATTCATTGAAAAGAAGAAACTGGAAAATATAAAAAAATGAAACATCCATGTATTGCATTTTTACTTTTTCATCCTCAAGTGCATCCATACATCTATTTTGTATAAACTAAAAAATCAAAAGCAACATACATTTACATTTTCACATAGGTATCATTTATAACATATTTATATCAGTAATGACTCATCACATCCAAATCATAAAATGATGTTATCATCTGCAAAATTATCTCATCATAAAACCAAGATATCATCACATGTGCAAAAAGTTACATTTACCACATCTATGAAAGCAAAGAGACCTCATGCAAACATATCCGAATCAAGAAACTACATCAGATATATATCATCATAACATGGTACAATTCAAAGCATAAAGAGTATCAGAAAGCATAAAGTGTATCAGTGAGCATAAAGAGTATCAGAACGCATAAAGTGCATCAGTGAGCATAAAGAGTATCAGTACGCCAAAAATGAATCAGATATATGTATGAATGTAATATACAAAAGTGGGGATCTCAGAAAGATCCAGATATACAAATATGATCTCAAAAATGTACATGTCATGCAAAATGATACAAAAATCTTAGCTCTGTCCCGCCCCCTCTCCCTGGTTAGGAGGAGGAGGAGGTGGTGCAAAAGGCGCTAATGGAGGCGGCATGGCCCCCTCTAACTGCTGGGTCACTCAAGAAAATGTAAGATCTCTCTACCCCTTGGGAACCACTGCATGATATAGGGAATATTAATATGTGGCCCTCTATCCCTGGTGGACTACTATGTGAGCCTGTGTGTCCCTCTCTACCCTCAGTCTCTCCATCTGCCTATCCCGATCTAAAAGCAAGGCATCTAATATAGCAAGCCTCGACTCTGTTGCTGTGGCTCTGGCCTCCAAGGCTATAATCTGAGCTTGAAGCTACTCCCTCTCCTACTCACATATTGACAAAGGATCTCCATCCTTGCCTGCATCCTGATCTTGTGGCCTCTCTGGTGGCCCCTGCTATTGCTACCTCTGCTGGTCCCTAGTCAAAATTAGACCAGGATCTCTCTTTTGGGCCACGAATTTGAACCTTTACCAACTACCCTTCCCACTACCACTGGCAACACCTGTATCTACAGCCTCTCCTTCGCCACCCCTATTGTCTCCATCATGCCCATCATCCAGAGGAGGACACCTGCCATCTCAACCACCATCATAGCCCCCATGTCTCCTAGGAGCCCTGTCTCTACCTCCTCTACCTCTGATGGGTCAGTCATCAGGATCATAATCAAGTGGCTCCTCTATGGGAGGAATGATCTCCTCTGGTATAGTGAATCACGGAAAGGGATATTAGAGCATCTCTGTAGCATATCCATTTGAAACCCCTGCATCCTCGACATTTGGGTGAAGGTACCAGTCTACTACCACCATGTCCCTGATCTCCTGATGGGCAGTCTTGTAAGTCAATTGTGCACCCCATAGCGGTGTCTCATCCCTGGTACAAGCATATACTACAACATCCTCTGTACGGCCCTGTTGCCACCCATACTGCCTCAAAAATCTGGTAATAAGAAAATTCTCTATGATGTATCTCATCTAGCCAATCAAATATCTGCTCTGGCACAAAAATGGAACTTGTCGAGCTTCAGAAGTCCACACCTCACAGTCTAGATAAGGTCACCAAACGGCCTTGGTCATATCATCAAATAGGCAGTGCCAGTACTTGACCTTGCCCAGATGGGGCTGCTGTAAGAGGCCTGCATACATGTATACATAGGGCTGCTCAGGTGCCCTCTGCCTATCTACAATCATCCGTGTGACAAGAATGTGCTCCTAGGCTCAAATATGCAAAATAAGTATACCCACGGTCATACTACGGGTGTGATGATAGACAATCTCATGGAGCTCTTTGTACATGTGTGCTAATATGCAGCTCCCCTAAGAAAAACATCGATGGTGGGTGATCATCTGCTCAACCGTGCTCACCTAGCCAACCAAAAATCCATGCTGACCTCTATCTAACATGAGGATGTCGCCTACCAAACCTGCTAAATACATGGCTAGTCGATCATAGTGATCGACCATGTAATTCGATGACAGGTATCTACGGTCTATGGTATCATCCTGAAAGAATCTCCATGCAGTCCCAATTGCTACGCTAGCTCTAGACTCAAAGAAAACCTCATGTCCAACCATCGGAACGTGGAGTATCGTCCAGACATCCTCCAGTGTCATGGTAATCTCTCCAGTGGGAAGGTGGAAGGTGTTGTGCTCAGAATGTCATCTCTCGGCCAGAGCAGTCAACAACCCACAGTTTACACCGATCTCGGGTAAACCCATCAAGGAACACAATCCACAACGGATCACGGTGTTTTTCTCCTCATCAAACAATTGGCCAGATAATGCAAGTACACATGCAGGATAAGTGACACAAAATGCGACTACCTCAAACTGGGCCTGATTTGGACACAACAATCAAGTATCAAAATCATATCTATAAACAGGGCAGCCTCCTAAAACACCTAAGTCATTTCAAAGTTCGCAGGATGCAAAATGATCAAAACCTTAAAAAATCTAGGTCTTATACCAGATGCGATCTTGGAAAAATAGGATATGATTGCGTATATGGGATGCGATCCCCAAAAAATGGGATGCAATCCTAAACGTGGGGTGTGATCCTAAGAAAATAGGATGCAACCCCCTGATGGGTTTCCTAATAAAACAAAGCCAAACCTAAGGTATTGGATGCAATCTGGGAAAACCCAGATGCGATGCAGAATTCTAGAAAAACTAGAAATGATCCAAGAAAAATTGGATGCGAGTCGAGATAGACAGTATGCGATCCAGAATTCCGGATGCGATCCTAACTTTAACTAGCTCTAAAATTCATAAAAATTCATGAAATTCAAAAATGCAAAATTCACAAGGTAGTTTATCTAGCACTTACCGACAGTGGGTAATCGGCTGATCGCTGATGTGAGTGGCTCATTTCTAAATGGTGCTTCCTCATGGGAACTACCATCTTCGCTGTAGATCTCTCTGAAATGGTAATTTTGGGGGCTTATATGGGTCTTCTAAGACATTTAGGGGTTCCAAAACTCCTCCCAAATAACTATAGATTCATTTGTGTTCTCTTTTTACTCAATCAGGAACCAAATCGAAGGTGCCTACGATGTTTTCAATAGCATAGTGTCATTTTTGTCGTAGTTTTAAAAGTTACGACTTTGCTTCATTTGTTCCCAACATTAGTCAATACTGCACATTTTACCATACATCTTGGTCTAAACATCACTTTATCTACCTTATCACTCATATTTTCATGTAATTAACTTGGTAATCATGTGTTTATTTTTAAACACACTGTCTTCTACTCCACTCTTTCTTGCCCTACCGCTTCCTGCAAGTGTTATGTTCTTTTCAAATGATGGATTTATTTCTTTTCCTTCAATTTCATTCTCGAGGGGGCATGATCACACTATCATCAATTAAATTTTTACTCCAAACTGTATTAAAAATGACTTCGTTATCAAACAAACTAGGGGCATAACCATTTCCTTGACTAAGTCAGAACTATTGGATAGAAAGTTTTGGTTCTCATGAGCTGATATCTTATGTTTCCTCATTTTTAAAAGATTTTTATTAAGCTCCTCGAAGTTTCATACTGGCTTTTGGATGACAACCAAGTTCAGAATTGGTATTTGTAAAATCTTTTATTAATCTTTGGACGACAACCAAGTTCAAGATCAATTCTATCAGTTTTGTTTGATCAAGTGCGATACTGATCTCATCAACATTTCGTTCAACAACCAAGAATAAAATTCTCAATCTTTCTGAAGTCAAAATTGAAAACTTTCTTTGAATCAATGCGTTGCTCGCACATCAATTCAAAGAGGGGCAAATGTAGCCACCTAAATTTGGTCTGTTCCAACTATGGACCCTATTTTCCCTAAGTGTGATCATACCCTCAATTATGTCCAAACAACCCTATTACTACTTGGCATAATTCTTCAAATCAATTTAATGTCCTAGGTGATTTTTATTACTGAATTATATTAACTATTATAGCCATATAATTTAAATCAATTCAAACCAATTAAATCAAACATGGCTATAGTATTTAATTATAAAGGAATTAAATAAATCCCTAAATCAATTACCCACTTGTAAAATAACCCATTCCCCTAGCCTATTTAATTTAATTAAAATGGCTATAGTCCCCTAATTATTAAAAAACAATTTCATTGTTTAAATAATTAATTCCTATATTTATAAATCAATTAAATAAGTTTATTTCATTTATTAATATTCCCTTAAACCCCAACCTAACCTATCTCAACCACTTCTACCCTAGGTTCTCACCCTTTTTAATATAATTCTACTCCTAATTCTAGCCCTAACCCACCTCCTAATGTTGTCACACTCCATTAAGGAATAATTAGCAACTCAACCCACTTGAGAAAGTCCACTTTCTCAAACTTGACTTCCTCAAGGTCCACTTTCTCAAGCCAAGCTCATATACTCTACCTTGTTTCATTAAAGTTTTCATTAATGCCTCATTCATGAAGATGTCTTAAGCCTCTGTCTCCTCCATGCCTTATTAATGCCTTGGGCATTAATGGCTCTTACACCTCTATTAATGAGCCCCTTCACTCATTAATTCACCTTGTCCCCCCTCTCTCTCTCATTCTTCTATAAATAGAAGCCATTTTTGAGAGTAAATAAGCCTTCACCTTAGATTGTAAATGCATTGTTATGCTGTTAGATTAATCCTAGACTAACATTTCACTTCACATCTCATTCTTTTACATTGTTATTATTCACATGCTTAAAGATAGAATGCTTATTTTTCATCTTTTTAGCTTGTTTTTAACTAAAAATCCTTCATGCTAGGTTGTATTCCTCACTGATTGTAGCATATTCTGAGGGGGCTTATATGTTACTAATCACACTCTTCCTAGTTAGCAGGAAATAGGTCGATATTAGGTGGTTTTACATGCTTGTCTAACCATTTTGAACTAATGCAATGAATTATTGAATGTTTGTGTCTTTCTTAACAGGTTCCCAAATACACATGCACAAATGGCTGCTAAGTGGATTATTTAGTCTCATTTAGTTATTGACCAGGGACATAAACTTGGAATGTTATTCGCAAAGTATATGCTTCAAACTTCCTTGATTCTCATGGCTAAACCTATGGAATCAAAATATATTATGCTTCAGGAATCTACACTATCTCAATTGAATGCAATTATGATAAGAAAATAGTAATTACGAGTAGGGGTTACTCTACTCGCCTATGCTGTAGGAACAGTACACCAATTCTGCTACTAGTAGCTGTAGGAACACCAGAGTTCTAATTTCTACTTAATGAGCAAAGAAATGAATTCTAATCTAATAAAATGATTCACTCACCAAGTGGGCCCCTATTGACGGGGTTTTGCTGACCAGGTCCGCCAACAGTCATAAGTTGTCACCGGGTTCCGGGGAAATCGGCCAACTCCGCCTGTAAAGGCTGTTCGGGGGAAGTAAATCCTCCGGGCCTTCAAGCACTTGAGTGTCGGGTCACGACAGTGCGGGGCTCGGTTGGGTGAGGTGACTATTTTCGAGGGGGATAGCTGGTTTCTTCAACTCATCATCCCCGGAGATTCGATCGAAGTAAGGGTTTTTTCGGGCATTCTATACTTAGCAAATAAAATGAAAAGATCCTGCAGGATTAGAAGTATTTCATCTAACTATAGTCATGCTGCAATGTCCAGAACATCGATGATACTCTGATAAACTACACTAAATACCGAAGAAATACATAACCATCAGCTAGCATTTTATCAGTAGCAAGAGGAAAGAGTTCGTTAATCTACTTTAACATACCAGAGTAAAAGACATAAAGAACATTAAAACATAAAATTCCATTAACTCAGAAGCAAGAGTGCCAACAATGTCATTGCCAACAATCCTTCCTTCTTCATTAACATTCAGTCCAGCAAGCACTGGTATGTGATACAACGGTGACTCCAAGGGAGCATCTAACTACCAAGAACAGAATAGTAGAGCATTGAGCTCTGCAACTAAAACTAGGAATTACTTTTCTATTGCTATGGACAACAAAATCATCAATTTCCCTGACCCTTGGAAATGGGTCGATTTGCCTATTTATACAATTCTTTGCTAACCCTAACCCTATTTTACACATTTCAATAAAATACAATATCCGGGGGCCGGTACTACCTGCGCCACCCTACAAAAGACCTGGAGATGGAATAGGTCTGTCATGTTAGAAGAATAAGATAAGAATATACATCGAAAGAATCAGTCTCGAGAAGAGAGCCAGAGAGGAAAAAGAAGAAAGTAAGTCCCTCAAGGACCGAGGCTACATGCCTCATAAATGGGAAATGTGGCGCCTTGTCTTCAATGTGTCAGATGTACCCTTAAGAGGCGCCTCGAGAAGACCACCCTGTCAGAAGACCAACTGCTGAGCCGACGCCTCTTGATGTGCCCAACTACCTTCTGAAAGTCTTATTAACCACCTCTGAAGGTGACCGGTTGGCCTCGGGGACCGGGACACAGATCACTTTAAAGAATACAAAATTTTGGATCTGGGACTCCAGGATCTGGGAACTTATGTTCCGAAAAAGAATAAAGAATACTCAATGTGAGTTTTTCCCGGGCCTCCAGAGAAAGTCTAAGGTTGCTTATTATCGTTGAAGGCCTGAAGGAGGTGGGAAATGTTGTCTTCATCTACACTCTTCAGGCTGGCCCTTTTGCGCCTGGCTACTTCAACATGTTCCCCCAGCTCTGGAAAATTTTCTTTAAATTCATCCGCCATCCTTGCCACGTCACGGCCCTTAAGTATTATTTCCGTTAATTTCTCCATTTGGGCCCTGTCTATCCCCTTCGGGGATTGATATCGGGATTGCATTATTTCATCAAAACTCCCCAAAACTAAATTTTCGGGGGTGTACATATCTGTACTAAGGGGATCAGCCCCATAAATCTTTATAACATAAGAATTGAATAAATTAGAAGGATATTTTACATTGTGTACCTTCTCTTGCAAGGATTCTACTAGTTTCTTGGCTACCTCCAATGTGAGGTCAAGTCTGGCGTGCTGAATCCTTACAAAATCAAATGATTCCTCGCCCAGAATTCTGGATTCAAAAATCATGTCCTCTCCCAAGGTGAGGATCTCTTCAAGCTCAACCTTCCACGCTTGGTAATTTTCAGCGTCACTCTCCCATTGCTTAATGAGTGCTTCTGCCTGATGGGTAACTTTCCCGGCTGTGTATAAGTTCGAGAGAGTGGATGCTAGGAAACGTCGGGTGTTTCCTATCTGTAGGGCTACCCATTCATCTACTGCTTGGGCCTTCTTTTTCATTACTCGCAGGGAGTCTATGTCACTCTGCGGTAAATCCTCTGGTGTGGAGGTCTCTGGAGGGGTGGTATTTATGGGTCTGGCTAGCTCGGTAAGCAACCCCATAAGGTTTGCATTCTTCTCCTTTTCAGCTCTGAGCCTCTGGGCCTCCTTTTTGTATCGGGCTTCAACTTCCCTAGCTGCCTCCTTAAGCAAGTCCACCTCGCCTTGCTTTCCTCTCTTTCCTAGGGATACCTCTACAACATCATAATCTACGGGGTCTGCAGTTGCTTCATCGACACCCGGGGGAGGTGTTGCCACAACGGCAACTGTTTCCCCGCTTGGCCCAGTTCAAAGAGTGTGAACTATCCGGGCTTTCTTCACTTTTGGTGGGGCCTGTACTTGGGCCATCATCTCAGCCAGGGAGAGAGGAATCACTGGAGCGGACTGAGCCTTTCTCTTTTTGCTTTCTATCAACCACTGGGGTGGGAGAGGTGGCTTTCCTGCTAGAACTTGTTCTCCTGATTCTTTTCCAGTACCTGGTGGTTGTTGCTCCTCAGTGTCGCAAACCTCATCTGTCCTCCCTGCCTCAACTTCTCCTGCAGCACCATTCTTTTCAACCACCATCTCCTCAGCCGTGTCCTATATGTCTATTTCTGTGTCTGGACCTTGGTAGGCTTCTTCGGGGATTTCCTCTTCAAGCTGCTTCTCTTCTTCTTCTTCTCCTGCCAGAATTTCTTCTGTCGGCAGTAGGGAAGGTATCGGGCAAAGATTTAAAGTTTGGGCCACTGTGATAACTTGTCCGAAGGTTTCCCCCGGGAGTGGCCTTGGGAATGTGGCGGCTAGGTTTATGTTTATTCCTAAAGATCTGGGTCTAGGTCCCCCAGTGGATGCCATTTGTTCACCTGTCTTTAGTTGGTCCACTCCCGAACCTTGCATCCCTTGAGCCCTGGAAGAAATTTTTGGTTCTGGCTCCTTTTTTCTATCTCCTACTCTTGCTCTTGCGCAGGTTCTTCCAAGTCCTCTTGGTCTGCAGCCTCTTGTTCTTTCTCTGGGACTTCTATCCCTTCTTGTGTATCGTCCCCTTGCAAGTTGCCGAAATCATCGGTTACAAATACATCATCAAATTCCTCTTGCAGAGGGGGACTGGCTGGGACCTCTGTCAGTTCTGCTTCTTTCTTCGGTTCCGGGGAACTGGAAGAAAGGATTTCTACTTCTTAGGGGAGGGAAGCCCTTGGCGCTGGTACCGGCTCTGCCTTGGCCTATTTGATGTGCTTCCTCTTCCTCCTGGTGATCAAAGTTGGCCCTGCATCGGCTATAGCTACTGCCTCCATGGGATCGACCCCCGTTGCGTTAACCATTAAGGCTGCCAGCGACGGGGAGGAAGGAGGATGAATTGGTCCGGCCATGAGCAGGGGAGTGGCTAGCCTCGTTATTAACTGCTCCCTCATTTGCTGGGAGGCTGCCATAGATTTCTTGATCTGTTCTTGTATGAGGAATTCTTGCGCGGAGGGGGTTGTAGCTATTCCTTTTCCTTTATCTGCGCCCTGCGAAGAAGTCCCGGCCCCCGGGGTCAATCTTGGTACCGGCAATGGTGCTAATTTTGGTGTCAGGTGGGGAGTTTGGTGCATACTCCTGGGGCACACCCTTTTGAAATAGGCATGACTTCTCTCGACCACTTCCCAAGTGAAGTCCTCGATTGTGGGCCCCTCCTGGGCGGCCCAATCTATTGCCGGCAGTGCCAGTTTATCGATCCCCTTTTCTTTGTACTAGGGATCTATGGTGGGGGCGGCGTCAGAAAATCCCAGAGGGAATCTTTGGAGCTTCAATTCCTGCATCATTCTAGCTGTCATTCTGATGTAATGCCAGCTTCACATGTCCACATCGTCTTTGCAATCTTCCCAGAAGTCCTCCATGTGTATTTGATGGGGCTTCGAAGCCTGGGGCATTACCGTTTCTATTTTCCCATGCGGATCAAAATTTCTCGGCGCCAAATAGAATTCCTGCAAGTTATAACTTTTCAACTCATTGTCTGCCTCCCTCGCGACGGCCAGACTGCAGGTGTAGTTCCCACAGGTGATTGGGAATGAGACGTTGGGGACCTTCTTGAGGGCAAAGAAGGTGTGCAGCTCCAACATTTGTCTGCAATATTTCAGCAGCACGATCTTGTCCCCGTAGTTCCTGGGAAACAAGTAGGGTTTCCTGAAAAAGTTGGAGACCCTAATGTATGTATGCTACTGGAACTGACTGTAGTAGTGCCCATAGCTACTAACTAACTTCATCACCTCAGTGGACAGGCGGTATCCGGCATCTCGGGTGGGTGTGAGCAGATGGTAGTAAATGAATGCATCGTTTACTCGGCAAAAATTGGGGAAGTTGGCCTCCCATTGAATCTGTGGGAAATGGTCCCATGGTGCCTTTTTGTCCTGGGCCAATCCCGAGAATGCCATCTGTAAGTAGGCCATTGGAATGGGGCCTCTGTTGGGCTAGGGCCCAGAAAACATAAGAAGACATGTAGAACTTCTTCTGGTTGAACTGCAGGAACTGGGAGTCGACATGATTGGAGATTATTGTCGCCCAGTCAAAAAATTCTCCCTTAGTGGAGATGCCAAGGAGGAAATAGTACATCCATTTGGTGAACTCCTAGGCGGAGGGTTGCCCAAATACCTGGGCTAATGCTATCATCCTCATTTGGATGCTCTCCTTGAATTCAGAGCGAGGGATATCTATTTTCATTCTCTTTGGGTCCCTCTTTGGGGACTTGAGCCAGTGGGTATTCATATACACCCGGGCAGCATCCTCCAATTGTGTAAATTGTTTCAAGGAGTCACTCCTTATGACCACCATGGCCCTGTCAAATTGTGGGATACCCAGGGCTGCTTGAAAAGTGACTGGGTCGAGGGACACCAGTGGAGTGGGGTATCCCGTGGGTTCTGCAGCTATGAGCATAACGGCCTAGACAAAAGAGTTGTAGTTGGCCACCAATGTTAGAACAAGCTTTAGAGACTGCACGTAGCATGGGAAGCAAGCTGCCCAGAGGATTTCAGAACCCCCGACGTTGATTGCGAGTTTGTCTCCAGCCTGTCGCTCGATGTGCATTATCTTTACCAGGGCCTGCATTTCTGCCCAAGTCCTGACACTGGCGTCGGTCATCAGTTTTACCTTGGACTCGATCTTTGAGCCCACAATCTCATTATCTTGTACAAACTTTATGGTGAGGGGCAGCTTTGCCAGGGCCTTCTCCATTTTTAACTTTGCTGCTACCCTAGTTTTTGTTGTGGTTGGTAGTTCCGGACTTCCGGGAGGAGATGATGCAGATGCTTCAGACATATTTGGAAGATAATTCTGGGACCCTGTGAGACAAAGCGACCGTCAAAACATGTTTATCAAAATAATTATCCCGGGGTCTGGAAAAAACTTACCATCGTGGTGTTTGCCCTCCTGAAAAGTTAGTATCATGCAAAGGTAACCAGAAAGCAAAACACATCATGAACTTGAGATTTTCAATATACGTCTGGGTCTGGGAAATTTTATCACACTTAACAAAGATGCGGGACGGATGGTGGTAAGAGGCCCACAGCCCAGAGAAATGACCGTTAACTGAATATGAAAAGGCAAGTTGTCAAACCCACGTGGACGCCACATGCGTTGGCATTAAATAGATGTGATGGCGATGACGACAGAGCCAACTGTCTGAACACGTGAAAAGGGAAAGCCACTTGGCTAGAATTTATTGCGTGCATGGGATGTTAATGAGGTTCTGACAGCCTTCATGGAGGAGAGAGAGAATCGCCTGTTTGAAACCAGTCGAGAGCCGAGTTTCAAACAGGCAGTTTTCTGCCTCGAAAGTGAGTTCGAAGGCAAAAACCAGAAGCAAAGGTGACTCGACAAGCTTTTTGAGTTATCCGGAAGGATATACAAGAAGCTGAGGGATATATACAGAGACTAGGAGACATACAGGGGTTTTATACAATTATTATACATATATACATGGATATACAACGCGGGGACGACACCCGTGGGAAAACCAGGCAGAGTAGAAACAAATATACAACTTATCTAAATATATACAAATAGACCACTTATTTACACTATTTATAGGAACAACTTCTGCACAGAGGGTGGACAACCCTCTGGCAGAGCCGACCCACCAACGGGTGGCAAAAACCAGAAACAACGGACTGAACAAGACAGAAAGACAAAATGAAACCAGGCAAACAAAAGAAAAACAAAAACCAAAGAAAGCAAGGGAGGAAAACAGGAACAGCAACCTGAGAACACAGAAGGCGGAGGAAAGGAAGGATTTTACCGTGCAAGCTCTACAACAGCTCGAGTTGTCAATAGGTCAGAATCACCACCACGGAGCACCTGCACTTGCCTGAGAGTGACTGAAAATCGTTAAGCTCTGATTACCATAAACTTCCTGCAAACACTCTGTTAATCACTTTGAGACTGCTCTTTAATTCTCTCTAAGTGCTCGAAGGTTTTAATCATGGTAAGTGTGAAAATGACAGATAATTTCTATTTATACCCGCGATAAAAGGCAATCCTCCTCCTTCCGACGATCTCCAGACAGGAAAACCTCTGGACTCCGAGATCTGGGACTCCTCGTGATGATGTCCATTAGAGCATCATGGCAAAAAATCCTGGAGTCCAGAATCCGGTTCCCAACAAAAGACAACCTCCAGGACCGGAGTCCCGGAGGAGAAAACCAAACGGCAAAATGACACACTGGGGAAGAAAACCCCAGAGAAAGAAAACAAAAGAGAAAGAAAGACAAGGCAAAGCCCGCAAAGCAAAAGTAGGAAAAAAACCAAAAAGGGGGGACCCAACATTTTGTACACAAAATGTAGGGACGGGGATGCAGGGCATAACAAATGGCGACTATCTGGGACAAATGCCTTAGCGCATTTGAGAACTAAAGAATCTCTGGTTAGCAAAACTGGAACAAGACACTTCCCAAAGCGTCTGACAGGCAAAGGGAAACATATCCGAGAGAATCCACCCACACAGGAGTCAGTCAGTAGTCCTTCATTAGTGGTGTCGTGTGTGCTTTGGAAGGAAATCAAGCCGATGACCTTTGGGAGGAATAGAGAAGAGGCACTAATTACATCAAACCAGTCATCAATTTTCTTGTTTCCCCCGGAGACCAGAGTTTTATCCCGCTTTTCTTGTTATTTTATTTATTTCTGGGTGGGGAAGGCGGTACTTCTTTCACCATTAAGCTTAAGCTTAGCTAATTTTAATGGCGGTACTTCTTTCACCTATTCACCTATGTTTAGATAATTGAAGAGGGGATAATTCTCTGGACCAGGGAAGAATCTCTTTTAGATTTTCAGACCTGGTTCAATCAATCAGTACAGCCGATCTACCCTCAGTGTGTCCGATTACTTGTTCCTTGAATTATTATTTTGTTCACTGATTTCCAGACTCCCAGAAAGAACACCCAATGGAAATTCCTCAAAATGTGTCATGACCCATAAAACAAACCCTGGAGACCGAGCTGATTCCACCGTGCTAAAGATAGATTCTAAAGTTCACCATGTCGTAGGCATTGTACCGGAGGCCAAAGTTATGCGAAGTATTCCAATTCCTGCAAGATGGAGAAAAACACTGGGACCAAAAATAAAACCAAAAGCGAAAACAAAAACAACCAAAGGGGGATTTCCCTGGAGGACAGTCGACCAGGCTATTTACAAGGCAGGATACCTCGCACGAGGCACCCAGAGGGAACTATTTACAGGCGAAAAGCTTTACATATAATACAATTGTGGACAAAATTACCCTCATTCGAAATAGTGTTTGAGAAACTTTCCATTAACAGGCAATGCGACAGGTTCCCCAGTCAAAGTGTTGAGGTGGTAAGTATTTTCCCCGCAGATTTCTGAGATCAAGTATGGTCCGAGCCAGAGCCGCTGGAACTTGGTATGCTTCCCTTTCTTCTCCCGGGCCTTGTCCCACAACAGGACCAAATCCGAGATCTGAAAAGCTTTATATTGGGCTCTTCTGTCAAACCATCTCTTTACCACTACTTGATGATGCGCGAAATGTTCAAGAGCTGCGTCTCTCTGTTCTTCCATTCGCACCAGGTTCAAGAGCCGAACCTCCACGATGTTGTCCTTGTTGTTGAATTTTTGCATGAACTGTAATACTGGGATCTGTAAATTGACTGGGAATACAGGGTTCTAGCCATAAACTAGGTGGAATGGTGATGTTCCCAAGGTGGCCTTAATATGAATGCGATCTACCCAGAGGGCGAATTTCAGCTTTTGATGCCAATCCTAGAGATTTTGATTCTAACAGGTGTTTGATCACTTCGAGCAGATTTTTGTTCATTGATTCAGCAACGCCGTTTCCCTGGGGGTAATAGTTACTGGAGAACTTCACTGTGATATTCTGATTGTAGGTCCATTGGAGTAACTGTGCTGAAGAAAACACCGGACCATTGTCACATACTAAAGTGAAGGAAATTCCAAACTGTGTGACGATGTTTTCTTCTAAGAACTTGATAACTACGTTTGCCGTGTTGTTCTTGTAAAGTATGGCTTCAGACCAACGAGTGAAGTAATCAGTAGCAGTAAGGATGTATCGGTGGTTGGCAGACAAGTTGGGGTTGATCTCCCCGATGAAGTCAAATGCCCATTGGGCAAAGGGTCTAGCCTCGTAGACTGGTTGTAGAGGCATAGCCGGGTTACGCTCGTGATGCGCTACAGTTTGACAAGTATGACATTTCCTAACATGAGCGTAAATGTATTTGAAGATACAGGGCCAATAATATCTGGCCCAGAGGATCTGATGGGCAGTGGTGTCAGCTAAGCCATGCCCGGTTCTAAGCTATCCGTGGAATTCGTCGATTATTCTTACAGCTTGGTTTCTATCGATGCACCGGAGGTACACCCCCTCATAATTTCTAAGGTAAAGCGCAGAGTTTTTGATCATGAAGTGTGCACTTTTCATCCGTAGGGCGTGGCATTTGTGGGGAGGCAACCCCTCCAGACATTTGTTGTTTAGTAACAAGTACACCAAATCAGTATACCATGGGTCTTGGGTAATGGACTCCACCGTGTAAGTCTGACATTCTATGCGGGGAGTCTCCTCAGCCATCGCCCGACTTAGTCCTTGGCCTCGGACTATTTTCATGGGCTACATTTCTAAGTGATATTCTTGGAGGATGGCCATCCATTTCCCCCATCTCTCACCCAATTCACTCTGCATCAGCAAAGATTTGACGCCCTGGTCTGGGATAATAGCATGCACTTTGCTTCAGAGAATATAATGCCAGAATTTCTTCACGACGTGAACTAGAGCAAAGGCCTATTTTTCTAGTGGTGAATACCAAACTTTGGTGTTCTTGAAAGGGGAACTCATGAAAGCTATTGGTCGTTCTTCCCCTTCAACCTTTTGGGTCAACACTGCCGCGGTGGAATGCGGCGAAGCAAATGAGTAAATGTAAAACAGAAAGGAATAGTCTGGACTAGCTAGGACAGGTGCTTCCGTTATGGTCTGTTTGATCTGGGTGAACGCGCGCTTTGCTTCAGGACTCCACTCAATCCTATTATCTTTCTTCATCATCTCGTTTCATGGCTTAACTATTTCTGCGAATCCCGTGATGAATTGTCGTACGAAGTTAATTTTTCTAAAAAAGGATCGCATCTCTTTCTTGCTTCCAGGCATTTGCAGATTCAACAATGCTTCGACTCTATCAGGGTCTATAGATATACCCTTCTCAGAGACAATATGCCCAAGCAACTTCCCCTCGGTGACCCCGAATATGCACTTCTTAGGGTTGAGGGATATTCCATACCGATGACACCTTTCATAGATCTGAGCAAGGTGGGCGGGGTGATCACGCCTGTCCTGGGAGAAGATGGTCAAATCATCCATGCAGATAATTATGCATCAATTCACAAGGCCCTCGAATGCAATGTTCATGGCCTTTTGAAATGTAGCCCCTGCGTTGATCAAACCGAAGGGCATTCTCCTGTACGCAAACATTCCCCACTTGGTGGTAAATGCTATTTTCTCTCTATCTTCATACTTGACCATGACCTGGTTGTATCCCGAGTATCCATCCAGGAAAGACATCATCTGGGATCCATTTACTATCTGTAACACCTCATCCAACGAGGGGAGAGGGTGATTATCTTTTTTAGATGCCTTGTTTAGATTTTAGAAATCCACGCAAAGGCGGATCTCGCCATTCTTTTTCCTTATAGGGACCAAGTTGGCAACCCACGTAGTGTGCCGGATTGGGAAGATTATCCAGGCTGATAGCAGTTTTTCTACCTCTTAACATATCATAGGCTCTATCAAGGGGTTGACTGGTCTTTGCTTTTGCCAAAAGGGCTTGGCGTCTGGTTTCAGGGGAATAGTGTGGGTCATGATAGATGTATCATACGTTTTTAAGTCTTCATATCCCTAGGCAATTACATCGATATATTCTTGGAGAACCGCGAGAATCTTCTCCTTCTCCTCAGGGGAGTAGGAGGTACCAATGTGGATGATCTTTTCTTCACCGGGCTGGCCGATGTTAACTTTTTCAAACTTTCCTCCCTCGGGGGAGGATGACACCTTCTCACGGGCCCGAGGGTCCGAGTCAAAGATTCGTTCTAATGCAACCATGCCCTTAGGGATGGTATTAGTGGGCAAGTCCATGATCCCGTCGCCTTCATCACCCTGCCCAGTATCGTCATGGTCTCATTCCTCCACTATCTGATCCTCAAAGACACCAACGTTGGCCATGAAGGCCAAGATATGTTGATCGTCCTCAAAAACCTGAAAGTGGGTGACATTGTCTGGAATGGACGGGGTGGGGACCATCTCAACTGAGAATCTCTAGAGTCGTGAGCCGACCATTGGCTCAAGTGTGCTGGCAGAAATGACAAGGGCGTCCGGGACATAATTTCGTCACTGGGGAATGAGGTCAATGTCGAAGGCATCAAAATATTCGATAAGGCTCCAAGCCCAGTTGCGGTAAGCGGCCAGCCTTTTGTCATGACATGTATATTGACTCTGGACTTGTTTAACAATCAATTCTGAATCACCCAAAGCCCGGAGGTGGGTGATACCTTTCCTTAGTGTGAATAAGAGTCCAAGGACCAAAGCCTCGTACTCCATGACATTGTTTGTACAGTTAAACTTCAGCCTGTAGGATGCGAGGAAGGATTTTCCTCGCGGGTTGATTAATTCTACCCCAGCCCCGCAACCTTGTTTGGATCGGGACCCATCAAACTTAAGGGTCCATAAGTCATTATTTGCAACTTGGAGCTGGGGAAGGGGAGCTTTCTTTGGATTATTGTTGGGGGACTCGGGGGATACCTCCCAGACTACCGACGTGAAAGTGGAATTTTACTCCAGAGTTTGGGTTTGGGATTCTTCAGGGGATGGCTCCAAAGAAGCGCATCCCACAGGGACACTGGGTCCCGGGGAATCAGTTACATGTTGTTTGTTTCAGAGGGTATCAAGGTGCCGGTTAGTGATCGAAAGACATGGCTCACACTCCAGTTTTGAATGTTTCTGGTAATGTACCCGGCACCAAGTGCCAGATAAGAGTGTGGCCAGGGATGCTGTGAGGTCTTGAGAGTTGACTTCAACTCTCATTTTTTCTTCTAGGTCTTGTGCTCTCTATAGCACGGTGGGATCCTCTCCGGGGATCAAATCAAATGTTAAAATTTCAAAAGGTTTGTACACCCCTAGAGAAGTCTCTATGAAAAGGACTTCACTGACCTTGCCAATCTTGGTAAGGGCCTGTTTCATCCAGGGTTCGCTTTCGACCTGGATCTGATTGGATTCTCCCTCCCATGGAAGCCACAAGTGGGTGAAGCCACTCGAAAAATATCCATTCAATGACTTAGACCAAATCCGACTTAGTAACATCCCGTAAGTCTCTAGGATGTCCACCACTTGGATGTCAATGATGTTGACTATCCTAGGATCCTGGATAAGATGTATCCGGACATTCTTCAATTCCCCCACCATTTTTACAGTCATCTTATCTAGTTGGATTACTGCACTGTTAGAGGGGGTGGGGTGGAGTCTGAGTTTCTGACAAATGGACAAAGGCATGATGTTATCTGAAGCTCCGGAGTCTACTAAGCAGTTGTGTATATTTTTTCCATAAATGTTCAAGCCTAGTAGGAAGGGAGGATCCTCGTTGTTTCCCCGGAAGACGGCCGCGTTGGCATCTTTGAAGGAGACGGTCTTGGGTGGGCGGCTAACTGTTTCTGGGTTCCCTAAGAGCTTCAGAAGAGACTTCTTCTGCTCAAGACAATTTAGCAAAACCTCCATCAAGGTCATGGAGGTGGTGGTCTGCTCTAACGCCTTTGTAATATCGAACCTTCCTCTGGGGAACTGGTGATTTTCCTCTGTGAGATCTTTTTCTTGGTTAGAGCTAGGACCTTTTAGAGGGACGGGTCGATCAGTCGCATTATTCCGGGGAGGAGGAATATCCTTGACAGGAGGTATAGGTGTGTAAGCTGGTCCTTTACTAGCCTGACTCCGAGTATTGTATGGAGCCCGTGGGTTAGTAAAGGCGTTGGCCTTAAAGGGCGGAATGGATTCGTCAAAGAATCCCTGCAGTTTAGATTCTTCTTCATCTCCCCTGGAAGTTCCAAAGAAGATGGTGTCGCAGGTGAAGGAACTGTGGGTTCTCTCCTGGACAGGGGGTTCTGGAGCGGTAGTATCATGCGACTGTTGCCTTTCTAGTTGGGAGATCATGATAACTTTCTCCAAAGTGGCGCAATTCACCTTGTTGTGTGAACTTGTATCATGTAATCTACACCAGTTAGTCATGGGCTGGAAGTCTGCAACCGGTGTAAAATGGGATGGTCCAGCACCATTTTGGTTGGCATTTTGGTTCGAAGGCGGGCCTCCGGTATTCGTGTTGTTATTCCATTGTTGCTGGTTGGGCCTAGGCCCATTGTTGAAGTTTCTTCCCCCGGCATTGGTGTTTTGCTGGCCAGAGAAGATATTCCCTCTCTGGGAATTTGAGTTCTGTTGCGCGTAGGCCCTCGCCTTCAGTTGGTCCATTTCCATAGTCAGAGTGGACAACATTCGCTGGAGGGATTCGACCTTGGCGGTCAACTGAGTGTTGGCATCGCAATGTGATGACTGTGGTTGTTGTTGGCTTCCCGGGAAGGCAGAAGGATTCACCGGAGTTGAGGGCAGCAATCCTCCAGCCATGGATGACTGGAAGAATGGCACTTCGAATGGTTGTGTGTGAGTCTGTTGTGTCTGTTGTGGCTGATTCCAAAGGAATACTTCCAAACCCGGCGTGATTTGGGTCTGGGCTGGATAAACATACCATGCCTATTGGGCTATCACGGGTGGTGGAGGATTCATTGCCATCGAGCAGGCACCCATTGCCAGATTGGGGTTGTATCCCCCGGCATACGCAGTTTCACCGGGGATCATGTTGAAGGGTGTATTCTGTCCAATCCCACCCGGGGATTTGTTGAGACCGCGGGACAGCTCTAGGGCTAGGTTGTAGAATTTTTCCAAGGTATCCCAGTCGCCTAGGGCGGTCGTTATCCAAAGGAGAGTGGCAACAAAAGGGTCCATCGCATTAAGATAGGTCTGTATGGTTACGTCTGGAGATGGGATAAAAGGACCCGTACACCACTTCAGGGCGCGTTGGAACCTATGGTTGAATGCTGCAAGAGGTTCATTGGGCTCTTTCCTAATGGAGATGAACTGGCAGTGGGACCACACTGGGTCTACATGTACGCGAAAGGCAGCCAGGAAGGTGTCCTCCATATCCTGCCAAGTGTTGATGGAGTTGGCAGGTAAGTTTAGGTACCAGTTCAACTCGCTTTGTCCTAAGGACAGGGGGAACATGCAGGTCACAACATCCTCATGCTGGATCTGGTGTCGATTCATGGCATCTTTATATGCCTGTAAGTGTTCCTCTGCAGTTCGTGAGCCTAAGTGCTCATATCGCGGGTAGATCTTCTCTGGGTGAGAGGGTAATTCATTGGTTGTGCTTGGAAAAGTGCCCATTGGGGACCTGGTGTTTCCAAAATATGCAGCCATCAGGGGAAGTATATGTTGGATAGTACTTAGAGTACTGGTTCCCAGGACTGTCTGGGGAGTTTAAGTACTCAGGGGTATGGTAGATCCCTAGACAATAGTGGCTGGTAGGACTTTAGTGGTTCATTTCTTTCGAGCAGGGTGCTCGATTTTGACAAAATTTTTGGGATTCGAGGCAGACCTAAGAACTCTTTGAAATTTAGATAGGGAAAAAGACCCAATCCCGCTGAAGGCTTGCCTCCTAAAACTACAGCTCGGGGAACCCTCAGAAGGTGTAAAATTAGAATCTCTGGAAGGGGACGAGTTCATGCCCTCCTTCTAGCGCCAGTTTCTGTTGATGGGGTTTTTCTGACCGGGTCTGCCAACAGTCATAAGTTGTCATCGGGTTCCAGGGAAATCAGACAACTCCGCCTGTAAAGGCTGTCCAGGGGAAATAAATCCTCCGGGCCTTCAAGCACCTGAGTGTCGGGTCATGACGGTGTGAGGCTCGGTTGGGAGAGGTGACTGTTTTCGAGGGGGATAGCTGGTTTCTTCAACTCATCATCTCCGAAGATTCGATCGAAGTAAGGTTTTTCCCGGGCATTCTATACTTAGAAAATAAAATGAAAAGATCTTGTAGGGTTAGAAGTATTTCATCTAGCTATAGTCATGCTGCAATGTTTGAAACATCGATGATACTATGATAAACTACACTAATTACTGAAGAAATACATAACCATCAACTAGCATTTTATCAGTAGCAAGAGGAAAGAGTTTGTTAATCTACTTTAACATACCAGAGTAAAAGACATACAGAACATTAAAACATGAAATACCATTAACTCAGAAGCAAGAGTGCCAACAACGTCATTGCCAACAATCCTTCCTTCTTCATTAACATTCAGTCCAGCAAGCACTGGTGCGTGATACAATGGTGACTCCAGGGGAGCATCTAACTACCAAGAACAGAACAGTGGAGCATTGAGCTTTGCAGCTAAAATCAGGAATTACTTTTCTATTGCTATGGACAACAAAATTATCAATTTTTCCGACCCTTGGAAATGGGCCGATTTGCCTATTTATACAATTCTTTGCTAACCCTAACCCTATTTTACACATTTTAATAAAATATAATATCTGAAGGCCGGTACTACCTGCGCCACCCTACAAAAGACCTGGAGACAGAATAGGTCTGTCATGTCAGAAGAATAAGATAAGAATATACATCGGAAGAATTGGTCTCGAGAAGAGAGCCAAAGAGGAGAAAGAAGAAAGTAAGTCCCTCAAGGACCGAGGCTACATGCCTCATAAATGGGAAATGTGGTGCCCTATCTTCAATGTGCCAGATGTACCCTTGAGAGGCACCTCGAGAAGACCACCCTGTCAGAAGACCAACTGCTAAGCCGACACCTCTTGATGTGCCCAACTACCTTCTGATAGTCTTATTAATCACCTCTGAAGGTGACCGGTCAGCCTCGGGGACTGGGACATGGATCACTTTAAAGAATACAAAATTTTGGATCTAGGACTCTGGGATCTGGGAACTTATGTTCCGAAAAAGAATAAAGAATACTCAATGTGAGTTTTTCCTGGGCCTCCGGAGAAAGTCTAAGGTTGCTTATTATCGTTGAAGGCCTGAAGGAGGCAAGAAATGTTGTCTTCATCTACACTCTTCAGGCTGGCCCTTCTCCGCCTGGCTACTTCAACTTGTTCCCCCAGCTCTAGAACATTTTCTTTAAATTCATCTGCCATCCTTGCCGTGTCACGGCCCTTAAGTATTATTTCGGTTAATTTCGCCATTTGGGCCCCGTCTATCCCCTCCGGGGATTGATATTGGGATTGCATTATTTCATCAAAACTCCCCAAAATTAAATCTTTGGGGGTGTACGTATCTGTACTAAGGGGATCAGCCCCGAAAATCTTTATTACATAAGAATTGAATAAATTAGAAGGATATTTTACATTGTGTACCTTCTCTTGCAAGGACTCTACCAGTTGCTTGGTTACCTCCAATGTTAGTTCAAGTCTAGCGTGCTGAATCCTTACAAAATCAAATGATTCCTCACCCAGAATTTTGGATTCAGAAATCATGTCCTCTCCCAAGGTGAGGAGCTCTTCGAGCTCAACCTTCCATGCTTGGTAATTTTCAGCGTCACTCTCCCACTGCTCAATGAGTGCTTCTGCCTGATGGGTAACTTTTCGGGCTGTGTATAAGTCCGGGAGAGTGGATGCTAGGAAACACTGGGTGTTTTCTATCTGTAGGGCTACCCATTCATCTACTGCTTGGGCCTTCTTTTTCATTACTCACAGGGAGTCTATGTCACTCTGGAGTAAATCCTCTAATGTGGAGGTCTCTGGAGGGGCGGAATTTATGGGTCTGGCCAGCTCGGTAAGCAACCCCATAAGGTTTGCATTCTTCTCCTTTTCAGCTCTGAGCCTCTAGGCCTCCTTTTTGTATCGGGCTTCAACTGCCCTAGCTGCTTCCTTAAGCAAGTCCACCTCACCTTGCTTTCCTCTCTTTCCCAGGGATACCTCTGCAACATCGTAATCTGTGGGGTCTGCAGTTGCTTCATCGGCGCCTGGGGGAGGTGTTGCCACAACGGCAACTGTTTCCCCACCCGGCCCAGTTCGAAGAGTGTGAACTGTCCGGGCTTTCTTCGCTTTTGGTGGGGCCTTTACTTGGGCCATCATCTCATCCAGGGAGAGAGGAATCACTGGAGCGGACTGAGCCTTTCTCTTTTTTCTTTCTATCAGCCACTGGGGTGGGAGAGGTGGCTTTCCTGCCAGAACTTGTTCTCTTGATTCTTTTCTAGTACCGGGTGGTTGTTGCTCCTTAGTGTCGCGGACCTCATCCGTCCTCTCGGCCTCAAATTCCCCTGTAGCAACATTCTTTTCAACCCCCATCTCCTCAGCCTTGTCCTGTATGTCTATTGCTGGGTTTGGACCTTGGTAGGCTTCTTCGGGGATTTTCTCTTCAAGCTTCTTCTCTTCTTCTTCTTCTCCTGCCAGAATTTCTTCTATCAGCAGTAGGGGAGGTATTGGGCCAAGATTTAAAGTTTGGGCCGCTGTGATAACTTGTCCGAAGGTTGCCCCCGGGAGTGGCCTTGGGAACATGGCGGTTGGGTTTACGGTTATTCCCGAAGACCCAGGTTTGGGTCCCCCTGCAGATGCCATTTGTTCACCTGTCTTTAGTTGGTCCACTCCCAGACCTTGTGTCCCTTGAGCCCCAGAGGCAATTTCTGGTTCCGGCTCCTTTTCTTCTATCTCCTGCTCTTGCTCTTGCGCAGGTTCTTTCAAGTCCTCTTGGTCTGCAGCCTCTTGTTCCTTCTCTGGGACTTCTGTCCCTGCTTGTGTATCATCCCCTTGCAAGTTGTTGAAATCATCGGTTGCAAATACATCATCAAATTCCTCTTGCAGAGGGGGACTGGCTGGAACCTCTATCTGTTCTACTTCTTTCTCCAGTTCTGGAGAACTGGAAGAAAGGATTTCTACTTCTTGGGGGAGGGAAGCCCTTGGTGCTGGTACCGGCTCTGCCTTGGCCTATTTGATGTGCTTCCTCTTCCTCCTGGTGATCAAAGGTGGCCCCGCATCAGCTATAGCTGCTACCTCCATGGGATCCACCCCCATTGCCTTAACCATTAAGGCTACCAGCGACGGGGAGGAAGAAGCACGAATTGGTCTGACCATGAGCGGGGGAGTGGCCAGCCTCGTTATTAACTACTCCCTCATTTTCTTGGAGGCTACCATAGATTGCTTGATCTATTCTTGTATGGGGACTTCTTGCATAGAGGGGGTTGTAGCTATTCCTTTTCCTTTATCTGCGCCCTGCGAAGAAGTCCCAGCCCCCGGGGTCAATCTTGGTACCAGCGGTGGTGCTAATTTTGGTGTCGGTCGGGGAGTTTGGCGCATACTCCCGGGGCACACCCTTTTGAAATAGGCATGACCTCTCTCGACCACTTCCTGAGTGAAGTCCTCGATTATGGGCCCCTCCTGGGTGGCCCAATCTATTGCCGGTAGTGCCAATTTATCAATCCCCTTTTCTTTGTATTGGGGATCTATGGTGGGGGCGGCGTCAGAAAAGCCCAGAGGGAATCTCTGGAGCTTTAATTCATGCATCATTTCGGCTATCATTCTGATGTAATGCCAGCTTCACACATCCACATCATCTTGGCAATCTACCCAGAAGTCCTCCATGTGTATTTGATGGGGCTCCAAAGCCCGGGGCATTGTCGTTGCTATTTTTCCATGCGGATCAAAATTTCACCGCGCCAGATAGAATTCCTGCAAGTTATAACTTTTCAACTCATTTTCTGCCTCCCTCGCGGCGGTCAGATTGCAGGTGTAGTTCCCACAAGTGATTGGGAACGAGACATTGGGGACCTTCTTGAGGGCAAAGAAGGTGTGCAACTCTAGCATTTGTCTGCAATATTCCTGTAGCATGATCTTGTCCCTGTAGTGCCTGGGCAACAAGTAGGGTTTCCCGGAAAAGCTGGTGACCCTAATGTATGTATGCTACTAGAACTAAATGTAGTAGTGCCCATAGCTACTAACTAACTTCATCACCTCAGTGGACAGGCAGTATCCGGCATCCCAGGTGGGTGTGAGCAGATGGTAGTAAACGAATGCATCATTTACTCGGTAGAAACTGAGGAAGCTGGCCTCCCATTGAATCTGTGGGAAATGGTCCCATGGTGCCTTTTGTCCTAGGCCAATCCCGAGAATGCCATCTGTAAGTAGGCCATTGGAATGGGCCCTTTGCTGGGCCAGGGCCCAGAAAATATAAGAAGACATGTAGAACTTCTTCTTCTGGTTCAACTGCAGGAACTGGGAGTCGACATGATTGGAGATTATTGTCGCCCAGTCAAAAAATTCTCCCTTAGTGGAGATGTCGAGGAGGAAATAGTACATCCATTTGGTGAACTCCTGGGCGGAGGGTTGCCCAAATACCCGGGCTAATGCTATCATCCCCATTTGGATGCTCTCCTTGAATTCAGAGCAAGGGATATCTATTTTCATTCTCTTTGGGTCCCTCTTTGGGGACTTGAGCCAATGGGTATTCATATACACCTGGGAAGCATCCTCCAATTGTGTAAATTGTTTCAAGGCGTCAGTCCTTGTGACCACCATGGCCCTATCAAATTGTAGGATACCCAGGCTTGCTTGGAAAGTGATTGGGTCAAGGGACACCAGTGGAGTGGGGTATCCCATGGGTTCTGCAGCTGCGAGCATAACAGCCTGGACAGAAGAGTTGTAGTTGGCCGCCAATGTTAGAACAAGCTCCGGAGACTGCACGGAGCATGGGAAGCAAGCTTCCTGGAGGATTTCAGAACCCCCGAGATTGATTGCAAGTTTGTCTCCAGCCTGTCACTGGATGTGCATTATCTTTACCAGGGCCTGCATTTCTGCCCAAGTCCCGACACTGGCGTCGGTCATCAGTTTTACCTTGGACTCGATCTTTGAGCCCATAATCTCATTATCTTGTACAAACTTCATGGTGAGGGGCAGCTTTGCCAGGGCCTTCTCCATTTTTGACTTTGCTAATGCCCTGGTTTCTATTGTGGTTGGTAGTTTCATACTTTCAGGAGGAGATGATGCGGACGCTTCAGACATATTTGGAAGATAATTCTGGGACCCTGCGAGACAAAGCGACCGTCAGAACATTTTTATCAAAATAATTATTCCAGGGTCCAGGAAAAACTTACCACCGTGGTGTTTGCCCTCCTGAAAAGTTAGTATCATGCAAAGGTAACCAGAAAGCAAAACACATCATGAACTTGAGATTTTCAATATACGTCCGGGTCTGTGAAATTTTATCACACTTAGCAAAGACACAGGACGGATGGTGGTAAGAGGCCTGGAGCCCAGAGAAATGACCATTAACAGAATATGAAAAGGCAAGTTGTCAAACCCACGTGGACTCCACGTGCGTTGGCATTAAATAGATGTGATGGCGATGACAGCGGAGCCAACTGTCTGAACGCGCGAAAAGGGAAAGCCACTTGGCTGGAATTTATTGTGTGCATGGGATGTTAATGAGGTTCTAACAGCCTTGATGGAGGAGAGAGAGAACTGCCTATTTGAAACCAGTCGAGAGCCGAGTTTCAAACAGGCAGTTTTCTGCCTTGAAAGTGAGTTCAAAGGCGAAAACCAGAAGCACAGGCGACTCGACCAACTTGTCGAGTTACTTGGAAGGATATACATGAAGCCAAGGGATATATATAGAGAATAGAAGGAGATATACAGGGGTTTTATACAATTATTATACATATATACATGGATATACAACGCAGGGACGACACCCACAGGAAAACCAGGCAGAGCAGAAACAAATATACAACTTATCTACATATATACAAACAGACCACTTATTTACACTATTTATAGGAACAAATTCTGCACAGAGGGTGGACAACCGTCTGGCAGAGCCGACCCACCAACGGGCGGCAAAAACCAGAAACAGAAGACCGAACAAGATAGAAAGACAAAATGAAACTAGGCAAATGAAAGAAAAATGAAAACCAAAGAAACTAAGGGAGGAAAACAGGAGCACCAACTTGAGAACACAGAAGGCAGAGGAAAGGAAGGATTTTACCACACAAGCTCTACAACAGCTCAAGTTGTCAATAGGTCAAAATCACCACCACGGAGCACCTGCGCTTGCCTGAGAGTGACTGAAAATCATTAAGCTCTGATTACCATAAACTTCCTGCAAACGCTCTGTTAATCACTTTGAGACTGCTCTTTAATTCACTCTAAGTGCTCGAAGGTTTTAATCATGGTAAGTGTGAAAATGATAGATAATTTCTATTTATACCCGCGGTAAAAGGCAATCCTCCTCCTTCCGGCGATCTCTGGACAGGAAAACCTCTGGACTCCAGGATCTGGGACTCCTCATGATGATGTCCATTAGAGCATCATGGCGAAAAATCTCGAAGTCTGAAATTCGGTTCCTGACAAAAGACAACCTTCGGGACCGGAGTCCCGGAGGAGAAAACCAAACGGCAAAATGACACACCGGGGAAGAAAACCCCGGAGAAAGAAAACAAAAGGGAAAGAAAGACAAGGCAAAGCCCGCAAAGCAAAAGCAGGAAAAAAACCAAAAAGGGGGGACCCAACATTTTGCACACAAAATGTAGGGACGGGGATGCAGGGCATAACAGCCCCCTTGGATGAGTGAATAGAAATGTAATTACGATAAGAGACTGAAACTCAAATTCTGCATTCTATTCATTCATGGAGGAAATATGCTTGGAAAAAAAATAGTGCTACAATATAAAACTCTAGTCCAAAAATTACATCAATTAACTCTTTTCTTCCTCTACTCTCCCGTGGAACTACAGAAATCCACTTATTTAAGGAGGAACTACACTACAACCTAAATCTAGGATCACTCCATTAATGAGGATCACTAATGGATACATAGTGCTCATAACAGAAATCTTAAACAACAAAAGTAGGTCTTCAAGTTCTTCCCAAAATGTAGCATGCAGTGGTTCTAAATCTACGTGCAGTGTCTTCTCAGGAACTGGATTGACTTTTTCCTCCATGAAAGTTCTGCGACACACCAATCTTTAACTGCTTACTTAATTCCCTATTTTATGCTGGCACTTCTGAAGGTAATGGCTGTCGTTGACCCTTTCAACACCATGCTAGAATTCTTGAATGTGCCATAACTTAACGCCTACAAAATGGTTAGTATACATAACTTCCAACGCATAAATATATTTTATCATTTAATACTAAGAAAGAAGTGTGAGATTTCATTCAATATTCTTGCACAACATTCGGCTACAGGAAGGAAACTACC
>MU223366.1:2788816-2807423 GCA_018584345.1 Thuja plicata | reverse complement strand
TTCTATTTTCGCCACTTTTGAAAGGTAGGCATTTTGGTGGGCCATAATGGTGATATAGGTTTACTCCATAGGTAAAAACTAGCCCTAACCCAAAGTACCCCCTTAGGGTTAACTAATTTTGGCCAAAGATACACTCTAGAGTCACTTTTGACCCTTCCTAAGTACCCCTAAAGTTCAAATTCGAGTTTCAACTTCATGTGATCCCTACAAGACATCTATATGCAAGTGGAATTAATATTGCATCCTATTAGGTTTGGTGATTCTTGTCCAAGATCTAATTTGACATGTCATCATCCACATGGACAACACAAGTGTCAAGTGACACCAAGACAGAATACACATCACATACACACTGACATGTCCAAACAACAACAACATGAGTAATAACTGATAACACACATTCGGATTACGTTTACAAAAAGGATCACATTACAACAAGGTTTCAATCCCTTATTAGATTAAACCTTGGCTTACTCAATTCACATGTGTTTAGCCCTGATTCTCCAAATAATTCCATGGTTCTCTTCCCTGAACACTAAACTTGAGCATTAGCAGTCCAAGATAATAAAATCACATACAATATATATATTTTCAATTTATAATTAGCAACATCAATCAATAGAAAGATTACATTCCTAATTTCAATTTTCATACAGAAAGGTTTAAAACATAAAATTTTCATAATCATCATGACATAACATCCATGAAATAATCAAGTCTAATCATGATTCAATCTTCTTATCAGTTCACTTATCTAAACATATATAATCAAAAAAACTATTTGATCTAGGTCTAATCCATATCAAAATGAAATCCACACAATATAATTATCATCATAACATAGTATCTCGAGTCTCTGTTAGGATAATCAAAAAGTGTATCAATGTATCAACACATAAAGTATCAAAGTGAAATCGAGCGGTAAGACTGTGATGGGTCAGGGTGAGGCCTGACAAGTAAGATATTATAAATGTCGCTGGCTACAAAAACTCCACACATAATGACATTCTTGCAATGCCCTGCTTCTTTTCAACCTTTAACTGTGGGTCACTATGTAGGGTAAATTGTTCCCTAGCCGAATGTAAATCAATGTCTTTTGACCAGTTTTCCCCTTCCTGTGGCAACTTTGTAACCTCTGCCACTATATCTTCTGAAAATTAAACTCTCAGACCTTTCACTACTGCAAACCCTTTGTGTAAAGAATTCAAAAATTGAAAAGCAATTTTGTCATCGAAGCCATTAAGGCTTAAGCAGTAGTCCATCCATCCCCGTTGCCGAAATGAATCATAGGTAGTTGTGTCCCCAAGTAACACCTAATGATCCATTGGCTTTTGCCTCTGAAGGTCTCTGCCCATTGTAAATGATAAAGAAAATAGCTCTGCAGGATATGCTTAGTTGCTACATAAAATTTTGAAAAATGCCTAGCTTTCTATCAGGCGCAAGATGTTTTTGTTTTTGCATTCTGAGAAAAACTGAAGTACAGGATAGTAATTAATTTTAAGCAAACAAGCATTACTTAGAATGATTTTCATAAATGAATTTGCACGTGTTAAGGTTCACCACCCAAACACGTCACAAAATTGTTTTTTATTAGGTGATCCTTTCTTTAATTTTCTTTCAAATCAATTGTTAAATCATGATGGCTTTAATCAATGAGTGATAGCTAAGCTTTCACATAACAGCGATCACCATGAAAAGACAAGAAAGAAATAAAGTTTTTTCCTTTTCACTTGCTAAAATTAATTTGGAAGTATTAAAACAGACATGAGTGAAATAACTAACCCCTCCCCCCAACTAAGTATAAGGCATGGGTCCCACCAAGCCGGCGCATGCAAGAATAGAAAAAGAAAAATACATGCATTTCAAAATAAGAAATAAATAAAATAATTTATGTGCAAAAGTATGCGTAACTAACCTGATGTGCTGCAGGAAGAGTGTAATGCTAGGTGACACGCACTGATGGAGTGATGTTGCAGTGCAGACATGTGGAAGAGAGAAGGTGATGCAGATTTTTATTACGCAGAAAGCAAATCACCGAAGTGAAGTGTTTATTATGAAATCCGAAATAAAATCACAGCTTGGTAGATATCTGGGTGGAAGACCCAGATACATCTGCTGCAGGAAGAATACTGACTGAGCTCTGCTAGAGTTGCTACAGGAAGTCCTCACGACTTGCACGCTTGTGATATAGCTTTAAGTGATGCTCATTTACGAGGAGTTTGAATATGACAGGATCAATTGTAGAGAGCTGAATGACACCATTATCAAATACTAAAACTATTTCATAGGGTCCCAACTAGCGGGTTTGAAATTTCCCAGGAGTGTTCTGATACCGTGAATCATAGAGCAATGTCCAGTCACCAATGGAAATTTTTTTATCTTTTATAAAGCAGTCATGCCACTTCATTCGCTACTGTTGCATCAGTTCTGTGTTATGAAGTGCAGATTTTCTATATTCATCTAATCCATTGAGTTGTAGGAGCATGTCTTCTTGTGCTTTGCTAAGGTTAATATCCAATTCCAATGTCATCCTGAGAGTCTTATGGTGAAAATTGATAGGCATGGATGTAGATTTTCCATAGACTAACTCAAAGGGAGTGAATCCAGTAGTGGTTTTCCAAGTTGTGCGGTAAGCCCTGATGGCTTCAGGAAGTCAAGTAGCCAATCCTTTTTATGGATGGTGACTATTTTGGTCATAATGGCCTCTATATCTCAGTTTGTGATCTCAGCCTACCCATTGGTCTGAGGATGGTATGGTGAATATTTACCATGCGTCACTGTGTATTCTTTCATTAATTCAGCAATAAGGTTAGAGGTGAATTGTGCCCCTTGGTCTATTACTATTTCTTGAGGCACTCCAAACCTAGTGAAAATAAATTCATACAGAAACTCTGCTACTTTATGGTCCCTTGCATGCCTCATTGCTTTTGCTTCAACCCATTTTGTGGTGTAATCAGTGCATACTAAGATATAAGACTTACCATGTGAAGATGGTTCAATGGGGCCAACAAATTCGATGCCCCACTTGTCAAATGGCGATACCACCACCTGTGGCTGCAGGGGCATTTCATCAGTCTTTATGGGATGTCCCATACTTTTGCATTGATCATAGTGCTTGGTATGCTTAGCTTCATCTTTATGTAATGTAGGCCAATAATAATCGGTTGTCAATACCTTGTATGTTGTTCGTTTACCTGCAAATTGGCCACCACATGGCTCATCATGACATGCCCAAAGGATGTCATAGGTCTCATCTTCGCAAAAACATCTGCGGGTAACTTGGTCAGGACCTGTGTAGAACATAGATCCAGATATCCATGAAAATTTAAAACTTTTCTCAGCTAGCAGCCTTCGTTCACGGGGTGAGAAATGGGGTGGTGTCCGTCTTGTAGCAAGGTAGTTTGTGATGTCAGTATACCATGAATTGTATGTTGCAAGAGAAAATAGATGCTCATCTGGGAAGCTATCATCAATTGCTACAGGATCATTAGGAACTTGCAATCTAGAGAGAAAATCAACAACTACATTTTCTTTTCCTAGTTTGTCAATGATAGTTATATCAAACTCCCGTAGGAGGAGTAACCACCGGGCTAGTCTACCAGAAATGGCTAGTTTATTCATCAAGTATTTGATCGCTGAGTGATCAGTATAAACAAATACTTGATAGCCGGTTATGTAATGCCTAAATTTATTTAATGCATAGATTACAACAAGGAGTTCTTTCTCAGTAACAGTATAATTTAGTTTTGCACCTTGCAAATTTTTTCTAATGTAATAAATGACGTGCTCAACTATTCCTTCTTTTTGACCCAACACTGCCCCAATTGCATAGTCAGATGTGTCTATGTGGATATGAAATGGCAAGTTCCAGTCTGGTCCTTTGAGAATAGGGGAACACATCCTTCAACTACTGCAATGATGACTCACATTCTGTTGTCCATTCAAATTTTGCTTCTTTCTTCAATAGATTATATAATAGAGAAAAAAGTTGACTAAAGTTCTGGATGAATCTCCTGTAGTAACCGGAATAACCAAGGAAAATTTGGACATCCTTCTGCTTTGCTGGGGTTGGGAGTGTGACAATTACTGTAATCTTTGCAGGATCAACCTGGATTCCAAAGGATGAGAGGTAGTGCCCTAAGACAACTCCCTCCTCCATCATCATGTAACACTTCTCATTATTAAGTGAGAGATTGTAGTCCTGACATCTTTGAAGAACTTTATCCAAATTTTCATAATCCTCTTCGAATGTAGTTCCATGTGTAGTAAAATCATCCATGTATATCTCAACACAATCAGCAATAATGTCAGAAAAAATGCTTAGCACTGCCCACCGGAAAGTAGCAGGTGCATTACATAACCCAAATTCCCCATGGATAGGTGAATGTTGTCTTATCCTGGTCTTTTAGTGATATCTGGATCTAGTTGTAGCCACTGAAACCATCCAAGAATGAAAAATACTTTTTGCCAGCAAGGTTGTCAAGTACTTAGTCAATAAAGGGCAATGGAAAGCGATCCTTCTTGGTTTTCTTATTAAGCTCCCTATAGTCAACACAAACTCACCATTTTCCTCCTTTCTTGGGAACAATTACAAGAGGGGAGACCCACTAACTGTCAGAAATGGGATATATGAAGCCAGCTTCAAGAAGTTTTTGCAATTCAGCCTTTACTATATCTCTTAATGCAGGGTTTATTCTTCTTTGAGGTTTCCTAATAGGTCTAGACTCTGGACTGATATAAATATTATGGGTACACAATTTCTGGTCAATCCCCTTCATTTCAGTATAGTCCCATGCAAAAGCTTGCTGATTCTTTTGCAAAAGATGCTCAAGGCTAGACATCTGAGATTCAGTGAGATCCTTATTGACATTCAATTCCCTGTTTAAGGCAATCTGCACTCTTTTGAATTTTTCTAACATAAGAACTTCTACAAAGGTAGGTCACTATATTTCATGGGGTAACAGAGTATGGAGATAATCTGGTGCTGCAAGAAATTTGGATGAAGACTTCTGGGGCAATAAGGTTTGCAAAGAATAGTTATGTTCATGACATGAGGGTTATTCAAAGCCATACTGGTTTGTAAGAATTTCTACTAGTATGTCATCCTCTTCTTGTGAGACCATGAATGGATTTCTATCAATAACCATAAGTTGTTGTACTGAATTGGCTTCAAGGGGGGTGTCTTCTAGTTTCGGCTAGACAACTTGGTCAAGTTCAGCTTGAGGTTTGGCTGGAGAATACAAAATTAATTTCTTAGTATTAATACCATTAGATATGGTCATTTTCCTTGAGCAACATGCAATGCAAGCATCTATTGTGGCTAACCAAGGCCTCCCTAGGATTAATGGATACCCTCCTAGTGTGGCTTTTGGAGACAGGATGATGAAATCTGAATGGTATTCTAAGGAATCAAGTGTGACAACAATATCCTCTACCATACCATCTGGTTTGATAGTTGAATTATCAGCTAGCTAGAGAATAGTGGGTGTTTCCCTCAACCCAATGATACTAAGCCTTAACAATACATCCATAGTCATAACATTAATAGAGGCTCCTAAATCAACCAAAACATTATGTATTTGTATACCATTAATATGAATGGTAACCACTGGACTTCCTGGATTAGAGTATTTAGGCATCAAATATTTACTAAGCATTAGATCAGAAAGTTGTCCAAGAACATGGACAGTATCAGGATCTTTCTTTTTCCTACCAGGGTGCTTGATACAGACTTCTTTAATTGCTTATTATAGATTGGAATTTCCTTGAGGGAATCTAATAATGGTAATTGGATAGTCATTTTCTTCAGTTGGTCAATCAGGTCTTTTGCAATAGTATTCTCTTTAGGGGATACTGAAGGTTGGGCCAATCTTTGCAAAAAAGGTGGTTCTTTGTCAACTGGAATAGGCGGTGCAATAGGGGGAACAATAGTATTGCAATTTTTAGAAGCTTCCTCAGTATCAGAAACATCAATTATTATGGGTGCTCTTGGTGTAGGAAATGTAGTCCATGATCTTAGGTGGATATCATTCACTTGCAGTGAATAGGCTTGCTGCTTGTTGGTTGGATTCAGATTTGGTTGAGCAGGAAGTTGTGGTTTCTGAGGGCTATTATTGGCTACAGGAGGCGGAGGCATAACAACTTGTTTCTGAGGTAGAGGCATTATAGTTTGTTTCTGAGTAGGCTGATTAGGCCCCCACTGAGGTTTTTGTTGCCAGTTACCATGTGGTTGCCATTGGTTATTCTGATGCGGCTACTGAAATGAATTATACTATTGCTGATATGGGTTAAACTGCTGGTGGTTTGGGTTAAACTGAGGTTGAAAATTTTGGTTATACTATGGCTATTGGAAATTTTGGTCATACTGTGGCTGTTGGTTTGACCAATGATTATTCCAATTCTGTCCTTGAGGGACAGAATTGTGGGGGTTTTGATTCTACCACTGATTACTATTATTGTTATTATAACCAAAATGATTTAAGGGGTCTTGAGGCATACCTTGTCTCTGAGCCCATGGTTGCCTTTGAGCCACGTAAAAGACCTCTCCATTCTCCTCATCTATTGCCTTGAACTCAGTGGGCATTGAAGTAGTGTCCACAGATGCAATAGTTTTGCACTTACAATTTCTTTTCTTCTCCCTGCAATGGGAGCAGAATTCAGCCAGCATAGTGTCCGCGTCCTCTTTCTTCCTTCGGGCTTGCATGGTATCTAGCTGAGTAGCCACGTCGTTGATAATATCCTGCTTGAAGTCAAACAAGAGATTGAATAGTTCTATCTTAGACACTCCAGAGCCATTTGTCTTTTGAGGCAAGTCCCTTAATCCTCTTCCTTTCTTTACTGTAGCCCTTGAGTAATTCATACATATGGTCTTGATCTCCACCCATTTTTTATGGGTGATGTCGCCACTAGCCATAAGGTCCAAGGCCTCTATGCTTCCTTCATTGACACCTTTGAGGAAAAGATGCTTCTATGACTCCTCATTTAACTGGTGTTGAGAATTTCACTGCAAGTTATACATAAACTTGGAAACATAGTCTTCCAAGGTTTCATCCTCTTTTTGTGACATCTTAAAGATGTCATCTCCTTTTAAATCCCGTGCTCTACAGTATTCTTTGTATTTTTCAAGGAACATATTGCTCATGGCATTCCAATTTGGTACGACATTAGCTCCAAGACTCATAAACCATCTTAGCGCGATCTCTTTGAGAGTTGACGGGAACAACTTCAACTTATGGGCATCAGTTGTGTAGTCATATCTTTTGCAAATGATATCAAACTCAAAGAGGAAAGTCTCAGGATCTTCAGTGATAAGTCTGTAAAATTTTGGCAATGCAGCGGCTGGAATGTTCTTCAGGTTTTGGTTACCCTATTGAGGAGGAATGTGGAAAGGAAAGGTAGGCAGATCCATTCCTGGAGGAGGGCCTAGTTTTTGCTGTGGCTGGTATATGATAAGAGCTAAAGGGTTTTTGTGATACTCAGGCTCATCAAAAATGACTTTTAGATGTAATGATTCTTCGGATGACGAGGGTGATCAAATTTTGCCTTGGGTGTTTGCAAAAAGATTTTCAAATAGCTCTTCTTCTTCACTATCTACTTGTGGTTCTTTAGGCTCAGGGTTAAAAAGATCAAATGGTTTGGCCTGGTATTGACAAGGAAGGAATCTTCCGTGAGGATCTCTTCTCCTATGCATAAATTGCTTACTTAAAATTAAATCCTAAACTATGAACACTAGAATCATGAACACCAAAGTGGTTTGAACTAACACCATCCCTGACAGTGGGGCCAAAAATGCTTGGCCAAATAATTGTCTTAGAAACAAATAGCATTGGACTGCTATTTCAGGATTGGACACCCTAAATGGCTGCTAAGTAGATTATTTAGTCTCATTTAGTTATCGACCAGGGACATAAACTTGGAATGGTGTTCGCAAAGTATATGCTTCAAACTTCCTTGATTCTCATGGCTAAACCTATGGAATTGAAATACATTATGCTTTAGTAATCTACACTATCTCAATTGAATGCAATTATGCTAAGAAAATATTAATTATGAGTAGGGGTTACTCTGCTCGCCTATGCTCCAGGAACAGTACACCAGTTTTTCTACTAGTGGCTACAGGAATAGAAGAGTTCTATCTTCTACTTAATGATCAAAGAAATAAATTCTAATCTAATAAAATGATTCACTCACCAAGTGGGCCCCCTTGGATGAGTGAATAGAAATGCAATTATGATAAGAGACTGAAACTCAAATTCTACATTCTATTCATTCATGCAGGAAATATTCTTGGAAAATAAACAGTGCTACAATATCAAACTCTAGTCCAGAAATTACATCAATTAACTCTTTTCTTCCTCTACTCTCCTGTGGAACTACAGAAATCCACTTATTTAAGGAGGAACTACACTACAACCTAAATCTAGGATCACTCCATTAATGAGGATCACTAATGGATACATCGTGCTCATAATAGAAATCTTAAACAGAAAAAGTAGGTCTTCAAGTTCTTCCCAGAATGTAGCATGCAATGGTTCTAGATCCGCGCACGGTGTCTTCTCAGGAACTGGATTGACTTGTTCCTCCACGAGAGTTCTGCGACACGCTGATATTTAACCGCTCACTTAATTCCCTATTTTATGTTGGCACTTCTGAAGGTAACAGCTGTCGTTGACCCTTTCAAAACCATGTTAGAATTCTTGAATGTGCCATAACTTGACTCCTACAAAATGGTTAGTATACATAACTTCCAACACATAAATATATTTTATCATTTAATACTAAAAAAGAAGTGTGATATTTCATTCAATATTCTTGCACAGCATTCGGCTACATGAAGGAAACTACCCGCAAACATAGCATAGGAAAAAGGACTATCCATTCAACATGCAATCACTTAAATCCCGCAACTTCTATCCATTAGCTTTAAGAAAAATACATTATGTTTTCACCATCCATTTTATCTAATTATGTCCTTTCATATAAAAATATATAAAAACCACAAGTTTAAAGTCTTCTGCTTCTGAAAACAAAATGCTGAAAAAGGATTGTAATCACATGGAAAAGATGGCCTTTTGGGAGGTTCATCAATGGATCTAGAGAAGCTTGAAGCTATATTGAGTTGGCCTACACCTGAAAATTTCACTGAGGTAATATTATTTTATGGATTGGCAAGTTTTTACATGAAGTTTATAAAAAATTTCAGCTTTATTTGTAATGCTATGACTCAAACAATGAGAGGAGACAAAAGAGAATTTAAATTGACACATGGAGATGATAAGATTTTTGAAGCTTTGAAGCTGAAGGTTGTTGAATTACCTATGGTAACCTTATCTGATTTCAAAGGTATTTCAAGTTGAATGTGATGCAAGTGAAAGTGCAATTGGAGCTGTGCTGACTCAAGAAGGTAAACCTATTGCTTTCTTTAGTGAATAGTTGAATGATGCAAAAAGAAAACATTTTATTTATGATCAAGAGTTCTATGCTATTGTGCAAGCTATGAAGAAGTGGAGACATTATTTGTTTTCAAATGAATTTGTGTTGTATACTGTTCATAAGGCCTTGCAATATTTGGGTAGTCAAAATAAGTTGAATCAGAGACATATGAAATGGGTAGAGTATTTGTAGAGCTTTACATTTGTGATCAAGCATAAGAGTGGAGTTTCTAACAGAGTTGCTGATGCATTGAGTAGAAGAAGATCTTTGTTGACTGAAATGAGAATTAAAGTTATTGGTTTTGATGACATGAAGAATTTGTATGAAAGTGATCCTGATTTTTTAGAGGAGTGGAGAGTGTGCAGAGAACCTAATTCAAATCAATCAAGTAAGCATGAAGAATATTTCATTCAAGAAGATATTTTGTTCAAAGGTATTCAATTGTGTATACTGAGAGGTTCAATGAGAACTAATTTGATTAAGTAAAAATATAGAAGTGGATTGGCTGGACACTTTGGTATTGATAAAACATTGAGTTTTCTAAAGGAAAGGTACTTTTGGCCTCATTTGTATAAGGATGTTTAGAAATTTGTAAGAAATTCTAGATTCTGTCAAGTTGAAAAAGGAGTGAGTCAGAGAACTGGTTTGTATACACAAATTACTGTTCCTGAGAAACCTTGGAGTGATATTAGCATGGATTTTGTTCTAGGCCTACCTAGGATAGCAAGAGGTAATGAATCCATATTTTTTGTTGTGGATAGATTTTCTAAGATGACACATTTCATACTATGTAAGAAAACATCAGATGCAGTACATATAGTAGATCTTTTCTTTAAGGAAATTGCCAGATTGCATGGATTACCGAGGAGTATCATCTCTGACCGAGACAGTAAGTTTGTTAGCCATTTTTGGAGAAAACTTTGGAAGAATTTGGATACTGAGTTAAAGTTTAGTTCTACATTTAATCCATAGAATGATGGACAAACAAAATTTGTAAATTGAAGTTTGGGTAATTTATTGAGATACCTAGTTTGAGACACACCAAGCAATTGGAATTTGATGCTGGCACAAGCAGAATTTGCATACAACAATTCAATGAATAGAAGTACTGGAAAGACACCATTTGAGATTGTTCATGGCACACAACCAAGAGGTATATCAGACCTGAGAGATATTGTTGGAGAAAAGAAAAGAAGTGTTGAAGCAGGAGAATTTGCTAAGTTCATGAAGACATTGCATGAAGATGTAAAACAAAAGCTGGAGAAAATCAATCAGAAATAAAAAAATAGTGCAGACAGATCAAGAAGACATAAAACATTTGAATTTGGTGATGTTGTAATGGTTCATTTGAATAAAGGAAGATTTCCTATTGGAACATATAATAAATTGAAGATGAATAAATTTGGTCCTTGCCAAATACTGAGAAGATTTGATAGTGGAAATGCTTATGAAGTTGAATTACCCGATGACATGGATATATCACCTATATTCAATATTTCAAACTTGTATAAATATAATGAACCTGATGAAGAAATGATAGTACCAAGTGATTATCCTAAGAAGAAGATAGAGGAATTTGAAAAGATTCTAAAACAAAGAATTGGTAGAAGCACAAGAGGAAAATAATACATGGAGTATCTAGAGTGTAGTGGAAGAACAAACCGATTGAGGACTCATCTTGGATTTCTCAATCTAAGATGGATTCATTTCAGGTTGCACTTGATAAATGATTCAGAGAATCATTTCTTGTAACCCTAGGTGTCTAATGAAGGAACATCTTGGGTCATTGGCAATACTGCACAAACTAAAAAAGATGTTTGCTTTAGTTCTTTAGTTTTTTCTCTGTCGCTTAGGTTCTGCTGCTCGGGCATGCTTGTCTCTATTGCTCATTCATTCTTTAACGATGGGTCTTTTGTTTCTCAGTCAAGCTTTATCGACGAGTCTTCGGTTACTCGGTCATGCTTTACAGATGATTTTTCTAATTTTTGGTAGTGCTTTGCCCGAGATGCTTATTTTGGGAGTTCGATCTTTGGACAGCTTATTCATTTAAATTTTTTTGCTTAATTGATTTGGCATCTCTCATTGGGGTCTATGTGGACCTAAATCTGGGTCTCACTTATAGATTTGAGCATCGACCTCTCTTGTTTCTCTGTTGTATAGATTCTTTTATATGTCCTTAGTTTAAGCAATCATTCTTAGAGCAAGAAAGAAAATGTTTAGATATTGAGATCGAAGGTCTGTGATCTCTGTTGTATGAATATCTTATTGTAATTCATTGAATATATGGCCCAAACTGGGAAGGCCTTATAGCCTGGCATGTAATGATTTTGATCAAGTTAATATAAAGGATTTCAATATTTTTCTTCTCTCACTATGTTTTTTGAATTTCGCATTGGTTCTACAAGGTGGTTGGTAGTTGGGTGAGCCTCAGGCCCCTTCTCTCGTACCTCCTTGCATCAAAAGGGAAAGGGCATGGAAAAAAATTATCAAGTAGAGCACTGAAGGAGAGAAGAGATAAGTACCTACTCATGGGGTGGCTTTCTTAGTTTTCATTGTGGTACTTGCCCAAGTTTTCTATTTGCGAGGTTTTCACCTCTAGAAAAATTCATTTCTCTTTAATTTTTTGTGATTTTTGTCTTAGCATCCTTTTCTAATTTTTTATGCATTTTTTTAGGATCTTTTAAGAAATTCTTAGAAAATTCTTAGGTGTAAAATCTACGAAGGTGAATTCTATTGATTGCATTGTTTAACAAATCACCCTTTGAAATAGCCAGCATATATGTGCTTGATCCATACACAATAGTGATAATTTATGGACCTAACCAATTAGGTTAAAATAGATTGTGAAATTTTAAAGGTTTACTTTTTATAATAGTAAACCAATCATGCCCATATGTGTATCATATCCTTATTAGACAACAACCTTCACTTGTAGGTACTCCTTCCTCCATCATAAATACCCTTTGTACGATATAAAATTTGTATGATAGATTGTAATTGATAATGTGTACATATAAAAATGATTGGTTTATTTATTGATTGATTATTATGATTGGGATGTGATTGATGTGTAAATTGTCCTTTAAGTTGCCTAGAATGTATTGAATTCCTTAACCCTAATTAAATTTGTATTGATTAAGTATTGCAATTGTGATTAAGGAGAAGATAAGATATTCCTTTTATCCTCAAACGCACAAATGGGAGATCCAAGTTGATCAACCCTAAGGAAGGGCTAATGCACAAATGAATCAACTCTTTGGAAAGGAGAATAACAAAGGGGATACCTTAAATTCTGCTAATTATAAGTATGGAAATGATATATGACAGTAATTGAAGAAATAAGAGAAATGCACTAACTTTGAAATATTACAGATCAAAGAATGCTATTTTCTGAAGTTTGTAGACTGTTTCTAGAAAAACTGACAATTGATCCCAAACTAGAAGGTAGAGATGAACAAAACCCAGAAATTGTTTTCCATTCTGATGTCCTCTTATGAAAAAGGTCGACCTTGACCCACAAATGTCAACCCTGACCCAATAATGTTGACCCTGACCTGCACAGATCTAAAAGTGACTCTGTTCACGTCGTCTGAAAGAAAGCCAAAAAGGGTATCCAGATCTGGTCTCAAAACTACAATCCTGAACCTATACCTGCAAGAAAAAGGAGATTTTTTGTTGTGGGGGAGGGGTTTTCCTTGGTCAAACCCTGGTTTTGGAATTAACCTCAAATATATGTAATTGAAATTGCATAAATGGACAAAGTAAATGCATAAATTCACCTTGCTTGAAAAGATACTTGTGGCAGATTTGAATCCTTGTATCCACAAGTATGCTTCAAAATGTGGAATGTAGAAAGGTAGGATGTCTTCAATCTCTTGCTTGTAGATCTCCAACACCAAGTCTTGAATGGGTTCTTGAACTTGGAATAGGCTTGGAAGAAGGTGGATGAAGAGATCACCAAAAGGGCACTATGTAGCTTCACTCCTTCAATGGCCTCCAATGGATCTCCTTCATGAAATGGATACTTTAATGAATAAATTCTTGCTTTATTTCTTTCTTGATGATGTTTCTCAATTTCTCAAGGATGCATAGGCTTCAATAGAGAACTTAGTATCACTCCTTGATGCTTAGAATACTTAGAGAAAATGAGAGAGAAAGCTTCCCTTTTATATGAAATTAGGGCACAATCTTCTAAGGAGGCCTACATAAGAGGATTAAATTCCCATTAAATCATTTACCCCTAGGAGAGGACCTATATTAAATATAATTTAGGAATCAACGCTTCGGAACCCGAAACAGCCGAACTGGAAGCGGGAAAAACTTTTTGCAAAGGCCGACCTCCAAAATTTGTGAGACCCTGGGATCTGAACCCTGGGTCAAGGTCAAGGTCAACCCTGACCTAGGTCAGGGTCGAGGTCGACATATACCTAAAAGGTCGACCCTGACTCTGAAGCCCAGAATCACCAATCTGCAGTCCAGAATGCAGAAATCAGGCTAAACAAGAGTGGAAAGAGGGACAGAACAGAGGGGAAGCCATGTCAAGATCAAGATCCCATTCAAGGTGCTTTTCATGATCCCAAACCACTTACTCAAAAGGCTAAACATGTCTACAATGGAAGTGCTTCCATTTTCTGACTATACATTTAGCCCCCACTTTAGCAAGAGTATGAGCTCAACACAAACTCTTGGTAAAGGAGAATATACAGAAAAGATAATCTTATTGAATCCAAAAGGGATAAAGAAACCCTCAAGCCCCCAAGGGACTTAATTCTTTATCAACCCTAAGATCATGATAAGAGAGACATCACTTAGTTAAGTAGAGAGAGAAAAGGGTGTGATTATCTCGCCCAATGAGAACTTATGTCTTATTGTGAACCACACCAAAAGTATAACTGGAAAGATGGACTTGAACTGCCAAGTGAATGTGGCTACTCACTAGTCAACCCATCAAGGAGATCCATTCTTAAAGGGATCAAATTATTATAAATTGAAAAACTGTCCGGATCAAGAGATCCATGTAAATTTTAAACTGGAGGGATCAAGAGATCCTAAAAAACTAAAAATGACCATGCTTTAAGGATTAGTTTCTTTTAATCCATAAAGGGAAAAGTTTTGAATCTTTGAAAACTATTTTGAATGTGTGTGTGTGCAAAAAGTGAGTAGAGTGTATGCCCCCACATTAAATTCATTGCTAACACTTTAACAGGAGCAATGGTTTTAATGGAAACATCAACAACTCTACGGATTACGTTTCCACTGCGAGATGCCCCCAAAGGAAGACAAATCAAGGGAAATAAAACATAAACATACATAAGAACAGAAGAGGGATCTACCTAATGTGGGGTTAGTATGATCATAAGATAACATGTACATAGAAAATATAATATTATTGCAAATGAATTGACATCATTCCCCAAAGAAAGTAGAACTACAATCACAAAGGAGGAAAGAAACTTAAGCTTTTACGAAGAGGAATCTTTTCGGACCACAACATGGAGACCAAAAATAATTAGTGCTACCATGTCATAGATCCAAGCAGATTGTACAAGGGAAATATTTTCAAACAATAGCACAAGTAATACATAACATAAAACAACATATAGAAGAATGTAGATACATATAGAAGAATTGAACAACAGTTTTGATTTATTTAGAGTAGGTGGGTAACTCGCAAGAGGGACTATATCCAATATAGTAGGAATGATAGCCAATTCCAAACAAGGATCCTCTTGAGAATCACAATGCTCATTACTAGGTATAATTGTTAATTGATTTGAAAGCATATGAGGTAAATCATTATCAAGATCAACAGTCTCATATTCATCACTAAGATCAATAGGATCATCGAGAGTGTCCTCCTCATCAAAGGTTGATTGAAATAGGATCCAAGATGTGAATAGGATCATCATACTCATTCATCTTATCATCATGAATATTAACATCCAATGCGTCAGGCATAGGTTTATCGAAGGTAGGTAATGAGTTTACAATCCTAGAAGCACAGGCTCTAGCATTAGCTCTACACTTCTTACGACGTTCATTAGCAGATTTGTTACGTTTAACTTTATTTGGCACATGTTGAGAACTAGGAGGAATAAAAATAGGTTCCTTCACAGGTTCCATAGGAGGATTCTCAATAGGTTGTAATGGAAGAATAGGAGTTTGATCAATCTTATTAGCAGAAATGGGTAAAGGAGGTATTGCAGGAGTAGGCCGGTTGGAATCAATATGAGGCATACTTAACTTAGCAATTTTGCAATGTTTGTAAGCTTGATATGAACAAAAAAGATAATCAGGGAAAGGCGAACATGAGTTAGGTAATGAAGGCCAAAGAAAATAAAGAGTAGCACAATCTCTAGGCCTAGAAGGTTTAAACAAACTATGATTAATCATTTTGACTTCTCCATTATGAATGAACTTAAGACATTTATGAATGGGAGAAGCAATAGCATGCATAGCAGTTATCCAAGGTAAACCAAATTTGATTTGGAATTGATCAAAAGTAGGAATAATGATGAAGGTAGTATCTATAACCTTACCACAAAGTTCAACAGGTAAGCTAATAGAACCAAGTGCAGGATAAAGAAAGCCATTACAAGTTTGGATCCATGCATCAAATGAGTCATAAAAATCACGTTTTAAGCCTTTCATAAAAATATTTTCCTCAGTAATGACATTGATTAAAGATGTGGGATCAACTAGAAAACCACGAGTAGGTATCTTAGCAATCCTGGCATAGATATAAAGGGGACCATCAAGAGCTTTGATTGTTTCAGAATCATCAAAGGTAATTAAAAGTTCCCTAGGTCGCATATCCTTAGTTTGTTTTTGAATTTTAGATAGAATTGGAAGTTGAAGTGGAGGTGAAGGATCTTGAACAATAAGTTGAGATTATGCAACACTCTCCACATGATTAACAATTTTATTAAGATCATCCATCTTTAAATCAAAAATAATGTCTACAGAAGATGGTTGAGCTATAGTATTAGTATCATGTGTAGGTAAAGGATTGGTATAGATTTGAAGGTTTTGATTAGGAGAAACAGATTTATTCCCATTGTCATCAAAATTATCAAGAGACAAAGCTTTAGAAGCAACTAAGTCTTGAATCTTATGCTTTAGAGAGTAACATTTTTTAGTGTAATGGCCATTCTAGCGATGGTATTGGCAGAAAGATTTAGAATCAAAGGATTTTGAAGCTATCGAGGTAGGAAGAAGAGGTCGAATAGGAGGCAAAGTAATCATACTAGCACTTAACAACCTACTCATTATAGAATGCAAAGCTTTAGACAGAGGAGTAAACATATGATTCATATGAAAAGTAGTGGATGTAGGAGCATTATTAGATGTAGCCGCAACTTGATCAGCGACCGTATTCATCTGTTTATTAATCTTGACATAGTTGTTAGGTTTTTGAAACTTATTATGATTAGGAGCATTGTCACCCTTATCAATTGGAACAGGAGCCATTGGAGTGTTTCTCTCAAACTTACTCACTTGTAATTGATAATGGTGAAGTGTTGTACACAATTGTTGAAAGGACGTAAATTCAGTAAGAAGAATTTTATCCCTAAAATATTTTTTTAAGTTTGAAATAAACATATGTTGAATATCAATATCAGGAATAGGATAAGAAATCTGAGCATGCAAATGCTTAAATCTACCAATAAAATCCGTCAATTTTTCCTTAGTATTTTTTTTACAATGCATTAAATCAGATAAGGACACTTGTGGTCCAATGTTATTTTGAAATTGTTGAATGAAGTGATTAGTAAGTTTAGGAAAAGAATCAATGGAATAGGGAGGTAAGGAACAATACCATTGTAAAGCCTTATCTCGAAAGGTTCTAGCAAACAACTTATCTAAAATCCTATGTTCATGAGCATAATCACTACAAAGGATTTGAAATTTTTTAACATGAGTAACAGGAACACCTTTTCCATTATAGTTCTCAAGATGAGGCATATCAGCTTGTTGAGGGACAGTAGCATGAATGATATCTAGAGATAAAGGACTACCCATATCACATGTAGGAATTCTAAATTTAGATTGAGTTAAAGATGCAAGTTGTTGTTTTAAAGATGACATAGTTTGAGCCAAAATAATAATTGTAGAATCATTAGAGGAAACAGGTGGTATAGCATTATTAGGAACACTAGGAAAAGTGTAAGAAGCAGAAAGAATAGAAGACACAACTGGTAGAACATTAGGAACCACAGCTGGAAGAGGATTAGTATAAGTAAAAGGCACACTATGATATGAAGGTTGTGAGGTAGGTAAAGATACTGGTGGAGCACTCACAGGAATAGGTGCGCTTGGGAGAGAAGTTGTTATCAAAGGAGAAGTATAAGTAGGAATACTAGGTAGAGGAATAGAAGAAGTTCCTACACTAGTGACAATAGGTGTGACCCCTAACTCTTGAGCTTCTTGAGCTAAAGGTTTAACATTCAAATTCACAAGATGAGTAATACTATGCAAGAAATTAACACCTTGATCATTATCATGGAGAACTTTCTTAAGAGCTTCTATAGCTTGGATAGAATCTTGATTACGGTTTTCTTGGATAAGCCAATTTCCCATTTTATCAAGTTCGGTCGAAAGGTTTTGCACTTGTTCAGGAGGAACCCTTAAAGAATCATCTTCATCATGAGATGAGTGAAAAGAGTTATTCTCCATGGAAGGATTAGAATCATGAGTTATTAAATGATCATCCAGGATCCTAAGGAAAGGAGAGGAAGACTCAGGATCAAAGGAACCCATAAGTCTATGGCTTCTTCTAACTGGGATACTATAAGTAGGACTAGATGTGGTAAAGCTCATACACCAATACAATGCCAATGAACTAACACAAAACTTTGTTTAATTGAATTTAAATGTAATTTGAAAGAAAATGCAAGATCTAGCATAAACAATGTAAATCTAACACCAAAGAGAAAGAGTTGTGTATCGCGGGTTCACCAAAATGTACAATATAAAATTTATATGATAGATTGTAATTGATAATGTGTACATATAAAAATGATTGGTTTATTTATTGATTGATTATTGTGATTGGGATGTGATTGATGTGTAAATTGTCCTTTAAGTTGCCTAGAATGTATTGAATTCCTTAACCCTAATTAAATTTGTATTGATTAAGTATTGCAATTGTGATTAAGGAGAAGATAAGATATTC
>MU223366.1:2774777-2788060 GCA_018584345.1 Thuja plicata | reverse complement strand
AGGTAGGATGTCTTCAATCTCTTTCTTGTAGATCTCCAACACCAAGTCTTGAATGGGTTCTTGAATTTGGAATAGGCTTGGAAGAAGGTGGATGAAGAGATCACCAAAAGGGCACTATGTAGCTTCACTCCTTCAATGGCCCCCAATGGGTCTCCTTCATGAAATGGATACTTGAATGAATGAATGCTAGCTTGATTTCTTGCTTGATGATGTTTCTCAATTTCTCAATGATGCATAGGCTTCAATAGAGAACTTAGTATCACTCCTTGATGCTTAGAAGACTTAGAGAAAATGAGAGAGAAAGCTTCCCTTTTATATGAAATTAGGGTACAATATTCTAAGGAGGCCTACATAGGAGGATTAAATTCCAATTAAATCCTTAACCCCTAGGAGAGGACCTATATTAAATATAATTTAGGAATCAACACTTCGGAACTCGAAATAGCCGACCCGAAAGCGGGAAATGTTTTTTGCAAAAGGCTGACCTCCAAAATCTGTGAGACCCTGGGATCTGAACCCTGGGTCAAGGTCAAGGTCGACCCTGACCTAGGTTAGGGTTGAGGTCAATATAGACCTAAAAGGTAGAACCTGACCCTGAAGCCCAGAATCACCAATCTGTAGTCCAGAATGCAGAAATCAGGCTAAACAGGAGTGGAAAGAGGGACAGAACAGGGGGAAGCCATGTCAAGATCAGGAACCCATTCAAGGCACTTTCCATGACCCCAAACCACTTACTCAGAAGGCTAAACATGTCTACAATGGAAGTGCTTCCATTTTCTGACTATAAACCCTTATGCAAAACATCAAACAATAGGATAAGAGAATGAATACAATGCTATATGGACATGATAAATATAATTTTAAAATTAAAATATACAAATTATTGTAATACAATGTTGTCAAACATCATTTATCTATCGACTTTTTGCTACCTCTATTCCAAAGATGTTCTTGATATCCTTTATCGTAGAAAGTATAAACCTTTTATGCAAATGCAAATTATTGCATTTGGTTTTGAAGACATAATTTTTAATTTCCTTATCATGAACTATTAAACTTTGTGTTCCCATTATCTTTTATGTTTATTGATTTTTATGGACTATTGGTATTGAAGAAAAATTAGGGAGATGGCTAGATGGAAAGACTCGTGTTCTTCTAGGTCAACCCCCTTGATTACATTGACTTCGAAGTTAAGGAAGAATATTGAAGAAAACAATATTTTCCATGTAAGTTTCTCAAATGAATTTGATGCATAATTAGCTTCCTTTTAGTCGCTAAAATAAAAGGTTCATAGAATGATTCTCCTTGTAGTGCTAAGGAAATTTTATTGATAATTGATATGAACTAATGCATATTTCATCGTTTTAAATACTAAGAAAAGGTGATTAATCGTACAAATGTGTACCAAGTCAACTAATAGTACGTAGTGAAATAGGTTGAAGTAAAATAAGTAACTTTAACTTTAGGGGATTGATTTTGTATTGAATGAGCATAAATTTGTATACAACAATGTTGATGTAGAATATGAAAGTGTACATATCATGGTGAAGATTGAATATACGAAAATTGGGGCAATAATAAACATAATAAATTATGTAAGTAGAAAAATATAAATAAAATAAAATATATTCATATGTATTTTAATAAAGATAGATTTCTTGGTCTAGGTATGTGCCAAAAGTGAAGATTTGATCCATACCAGGAACGCGAAAGGACTAAATCCTCTAGATGTAGTTGTAATGCATGACAATATAGAACTGGTAGATTCGGTGAAAATTTTCCTTTCTCATTCTTTTAAAGAATCTCTCGAAGCAATTGATTACGTTGAACAGAGTCCACAACATTTGGAAACTCGGGAAGGTGTTGTAGGAATTTTCCAAGTATTTCTCAAATTTGGATCAGATCCTTTCAAACGAGATGTTGGAGGGAAAACAACAACACATCACACTATGAGAATAAAAAATAGATAATCTTGTAAGAGTTTTGAGAAGCTCTTTGAAGTTTGTATGCAGCCCCAGATAGGTGCAAGATTATTTTGGTTGTAGAAGTAATTTCCAAATTAATAGAAGCAAAAATAAGTTGCATATCTCCATCTTTGTTCTATGTTTATGGCCTACCTTGTTTTGGGGTTTCTTGATTTAATTCATTACTGAAATAGAGCATCTTTGTGTGAGTTTCTATAATATAGATTGAGTCTATATTCTTAACATGGTATCAGAGCTGATTGGCCATCAATCCTTGTGATTTTGGGCATTTTGTTTTTCTGGGTATTTGTTTACCTTGCACAAAAGACATGGATGGAGATGGAGGAAAGAGTTGGCAGTAGCCACCATCCTTTAATGGACAAAATTATGATATTTGGGAAAAGAAGATGAAGATCGTCATGGTTGAAAATGATTTGTGGGAGCTTGTGGTCAATGGATTTATGGATGTGACTGGCCCAGCTCTATTTTCTACCCTCTTAAATAATCAGAAGACTTAGTTGAAGGATTCAAGGAGGAAAGATGCAAAAGCTTTGAGATTGGTTAAAACTTCCTTGACAGAGGCAATCTTTCCCAGAATAGCAGTAGTTTATTATTCCAAATAAGGTTGGGATATCCTTCATACTAGTTTTAAAGGGACTGAAAATTTTGTGTGGTTAAGCTCCGAATGATTCAAAGAGAAATTGAGACTATTCTCATGAAGGACAATGAATCCATATCAAATTTAGCTCAAGACTCTCTGGTTTGATAAACTAGTTGAGAATCAATGGACAAACCATGGAGGAGCAAAGAATAGTAGAGAAAATTTTGAGAAGTCTACCATAAAAATTTGATACTCTAGTTATTACCATTGAAGAGGAAAAGGATCTATCAACATTAACTATTTATGAGTTAATAGATTCTTTCCAAACCCATGAGCATCACATAAATAGATCAGAAAATTCTTCTCAAGAGTAAGCTTTTAGAGCTCAATCCAATGCAAGAGGCGGGGGAGAGGAAGAAAAAACTCTAGAAGAGGCTCAAGAGGCAAAGATCGTGGAAATTTTAGACAAAAAAATGTTGGAGGAGAAATCTCAGAACAAGAACAAACAAATGAGGGAGCTAGCAACTCTCAGAATAATTCTATAGGAGGCAAGAAGAACAATAGCTTGAACAAGAGCAATATTGAGTGTTATTATTTGCAATATTGCTATAAATTTTGGCATTATGCAAGTGAATTTTGGAAGAAGCAAAGTGATCAGTCAAAGAAAAGTGCTAATGTGGATGATATTAAAGTGGGTGATGGAAATAATCTGACAACCCTCATCATGTGCAATATTGGTGAAGAAGGCAGCCCCGAAGTCTGGTATTTGGACAATGGTTGTAGTATCCACATGAGTGGTAATGAAAGTCTTTTTTTTCATTAATAAATCTATAAATTATGAAATTAGAATAGGGAAAAATGAAATTGTTCCATTTATGGGAAAAGGATCTATTATGATCTGCACCAAGAAAGGCGAGAAACAAGAAATTCAGAATATTTATTTTACCCCCTGGTATAAAGCACAATTTGATTAGTGTTGGAAAACTCATTCAAAATGGATATAAAGTGTTGATTGATAATGACCAATGCATCATTTATGAGAAGGATGGGAGTAAGAAAATTATTGCATTAGTCCAAATGAAAAAGAATCTAATGTTTCCATTGAAGGTAGAAATGTGTTTCTCTTCAATTTCAGCAGCTACATCTCCCAAGAAAGTGTGTATAATAGTACAACAACCAGCCTTCAAGTGCGTGATTGAAGACCCCTCCAAGATATGGCATTTAAGGTATGGACATCTTGGCTATGTTATTTTAAGTTTATTGTCCAAGAAAAGAATGGTAGATGATTTGTCATGTATTAAAGAGTTCAGTAGCAAGTGCGAGGCTTGTATTTTGGGTAAGAAACATAGGCTGCCTTTTAATTCTAGAAACTCTAGAAGGGAAAGAGCACCATTAGAGCTGGTGCATACTAATTAGTTGGCCCTATGAGAATCACTTCCATTGGGGGGAGTAATTATTTTATGACCTTCATAGATGATTTCAGCCGTAGAATATGGATGTATTTTATGCAAAATAAATCTGAAGTTTTTGATAAGTTTTTAAAATTTAAAGCTTAAGCTAAAAAAGAAAGTGGACATTATGTTAAATTCCTAAGGTCAGACAGAGGAGGGGAATATACCTCTAATATTTTTGTGAAATTTTGCAAGCAGAATGGCATAAAGGAGCTAACAGCCAGTTATACTCCGTAGCAAAATGGAGTGGCTAAAAGAAAGAATAGGACCATTGTTAAAATGACAAGAAGTATGATGAAAGAAAAATGACTCCCAATTGAATGTTGTGGAGAAGCTATAGCAACAACTGTCTATTTGATAAATAGAAGTATTACAAAGCTAGTCCATGACAAGATTCCATTGGAAGCATGGGAAAAGAATATATGGATGGTTGAACACTTGAGAGTGTTTGGGTGTGTATCATATGCACACGTGCCAAAAGAGAAAAGGAAAAAGTTGGATGACAAGGGTGTGAAGTGTATCTTAATGGGATATAGTCTTGTTTCAAAGATATATAGATTGTATAACCCCGTCACCAAAAAGATCATCATTTCAAGAGATGTGGAGTTGATTGAGAATGAGTCATGGGATGGGTCGGTGGACACGTCTTTAGGAACCTCAAGTAAAGTGCCTATTATTGTTGAAGATGATGACATTAATGATCAATAAGATGATATAACAATAGATATAGAAGGCTCTAGATGGCTGCAAATTGGCCCTGCAGAGACCAACGGTAGTAATACTGAGAGTTTTGATCCCACTCTCGCCTCCCTAGTACCAAGAAAGACCAAGAGTCTAAGGTTTCATTTACCAAGATGAAAGGTATGAAACTGAATTTAATGAAAACATCAATTTTTCATTATTTTCTCATAGTGATCCAATTTATTTTGAGGATGCTGAAAAAGAAGAAAAATGGTGTAAGGCCATGGATGCAGAAATAAATGAAATAAAAAGAAATGAAACTTGGGAACTAACTAATTTTCCTCCCAACCAAAAAGTTATTGGGGTTAAATGGGTCTACAAAACCAAGAACAACACTGAAGGAAAAATAAATAGGCATAAAGGCTCAATTGGTTGTCAAGGGGTATAAACAACAGTTTGGTAGAGACTATGATGAAACCTATGCCCCAGTTGCAAGAATGGAAATAGTGCATGTTGTCATAGCAATTGCAGCCCAAGACAAATAGAAGGTATAACAAATGGATGTGAAATCCGCCTTCTTGAATGAAGTATTGAAAGAAGAGGTTTATGTGGAGCAACCACCTAGTTATGAAGTTCCGGGTCATGAAGGTAAAGTGTATAGGCTTAAGAATTCTCTTTATGGGCTGAAGAAAGCTCCATGGGCATGGCATATTAGGATTGACTCATATTTGATGAGCAATGACTTTTTCAAAAGCAATGGTGAGCCCACTCTTTACATTAAGACAACTAATGGTAATATTTTAATTATTGTCTTGTATGTTGATGATTTAGTTTTTACTGGGGATGATGATTTCCTCATTGATGATTTTAAAGAGGCCATGAAAAGAGAATTTTAAATATGAGACTTAGGTCTCTTAAGATATTTTCAAGGCATAGAAGTAAAACAAATGCATGATGTCATTTTTATCTCTCAAAAAATATATGCAATTCAGATCTTGGAGAGATTTAGAGTGTAAAGTAGCAAGCCTGCCCCAACACCAACTATGGTAGGTTTAAAATTAAGCAAGAATGATTGTAGCAGCAATGCAAATATGACTTTGTATAAAAGCTTAGTTGGGAATTTGATGTATTTAATAGGTACCAGGCCAGATATTATGCATACAGTAAGTTTGATTTCCAGATAAGTTTGATTTCCAGATTTATGGAAACTCCAAAGGACTCCCATTGAAAAGTGGGAAAGAGAATCCTAAGGTATGTGATTGGCTCAAAGGGATATGGTATTTTTTATACTGCAACAAATGATTCTGGACTAATTGGTTACACAGATAGTGATTGGGCAGGGAGTTTGGATGATAGGAAGAACACTTCTAGATATGTCTTTCACATGGGTTCAGGTGTAATCTCATAGGCTTCTAAGAAGCAACCCATAGTTTCTCAATCTACAACAGAGGCTGAATATATAGCAGCAAATGCAGTCGTATTTGAAGCTATTTGGCTGAGAAGGATCTTGACAGATTTGAAGGAAGAACAAGAGGACGGAACCACAATATTTTATGAAAATATTTCCTCAATAGATTTGTCAAAAAATCATGTGTTTAATGGAAGAAGCAAGAACATTAAAATCAGGTATCATTTTATAAGAGAATTAGATCAAAATGGTAAAATAAAAATGGAGTTTTGTAGGTCAGAGCAGTAGCTAGCAGACATTTTCACCAAGCCTTTTGGCATTGCAATTTTTGAACGCCTAAGGAGAAATCTAGGCGTGGTCATCTTAGATCAAGTATGATCATGTTTTGTCAGCTCAAGACAATAGGGAGTGTTGGATTTTTAGAATAAAATATGATTTCCTTGAGGCTCTTTATTTGAATTTTAATTTTTAATTCTCCAATGTTTAATGTTGATAAGTTCAAATAAGTTTTTTTTTCTTGTGGACTTTAAGAGATAAGTTCAAATAAGATTTTTGAAATCTGATTCTGTCTTTGGACAATAATTACTTTATAAAGAGAAGAATGTCTTTATTCGTCCATATGTATGTATGAAGAATGCAACAACAAGTTTTTAGTTATTTTGTAAATGCTCCATTTTATCAGAGAAGTTTTTGTAACTGTAGTTATAAATTGATTATATTATGTTAAGCATTGACTGCTTCAGATAATCTTGTAAGAGTTTTGAGAAGCTCTTTGAAGTTTGTATGCAACCCCAGATAGATGTTAGATTATTTTGGTTGTAGAAGTAATTTCAAAATAAATAGAATCAATAAGAAGTTGCATATCTCCATCTTTGTTTTGTGTTTATGGTATGCCCTATTTTTGGGTTTCTTGAATTAATTCATTGCAGAAATAGAGCATCTCTGTGTGAGTTTCCAGAATACAGATTGAGTCTATATTCTTTGCATAATCAAACCCTAATTTTCAAATTTTATGGAATTTGTTCAAGACCTCTATTTAGTGAGACATTTGTAATACATTATTTATATCTGATCTTTTAGATCAGCTAATCCTTTATCTTGTGATCAAGAAGTATTTTTAATTCATTTGAATAAATAAAAAATTTATTTGTTTTTGAGAAATTCTTGTATATATGTTTGTTTCTTCAATTTCTTCAACTCTAAGTTTATTACCAAATACAGACTGTTTTAAATTTTAGTTTATTAATTGTTGAACTGATTGTAAGAATAATATTTGAGTATCGTAGGTAATGTAACTTGTGTATTTGTTAAGGACATACTTACCAAAATATAAAGCCATTTACAAGTCTTTGACCTTGTAATTTCTTCGCACATGCATGAGAAGAACTGTAGTTTTTAAGTTTTGCATGAATATTAAAATTATATATAATAGTTTATTTTTGCAAATCTTAGATAATTTATGCATATAGTGCATTGTTGGAAGTAATCTCCAACTGCTCCAATTAATTCATATCGTAGACATTTCCTCCTACATCCGTTTGTTGTATTTTCATCTTCTTAAATTCTGATCACCTTTCATGCTTACTTTTGAATGCAAATCTCCCTGTTTGGTACTCATGTTGTGCACTATTAAATGCAATTAAATATTTTTTCATCTGTCCTCCTTTTCTAAGTTTCTACGTTGGATTTCAAACAATTTATAAATTATGTTTAATATATTTTTCCCTTATAATCATTTTTTTGTCCATATAAAAAAGAATAGAGGACATCTATGTGAGTTAAGTGAATGAATGTAGTGAAAAAAGGTCTCAAAAAAAACAGGTAGAAGAAATACTGTTATAGCAACATTTAATCAGAGAATAGTGAAGAAAATAGGGGGCTCTCTTAGTTTTTATGCCGGGTGAACTAGCAACAGCTCTATTTTTGTAAATCAGTTATGTTTGTCTAAATATATAATTTTATAGATTATGATACAAGCAAGGTATTTTTTCTCTTTAATCTTTACTATCTTTACTGGCTTATCTCTGTTTATCCTGTGTCTCTTTTCTTCACATGGTATCAAAGCTGAAGGTTATTGGGTGAAGCTTATTTTGAGAAATTGCTTCAAAATATTTAAAGGGTTTTTTACAATCAATCATGGAAGCTCCAAGAAAAAAATCAACAAATCTCTGAATCCCACAGTTTAATGGTAAAAACTATGACTACTGGGAAGCCACAATGAAGGCTTTATTTTCTTCACAAGATTTAGGAAATCTTGTTGAAAATGGATACCCAGAACCCGCAAATACAACAACATACAATGCAATGTCTCAAGCAAAGAAAGATTTATTAAAGGATAATAGAAAGAAAGATTCAAAAGCCTTATTTTTAATCTTTCAAGGGGTGTATGAGAGCATATTTCCAAGAATATCAATAGCAAAAAATTCCAAGCAAGCATGGGAAATTCTTTAGACAACCTACCAAGGAATGACAAAGGTGAAGAACCAAACTACAAATATTAAGAAGGGATTTTGAGACCATCTACATGAAAGAATCATATACAATAGATTCATTCTTCACTCAACTCATTGTATTGGAAAACCAAATAAGATCTCATGGTGAGACACTTGAAGAAGGGAGAGTGGTTGAAAAGATTTTAAGAAGTTTGCCTCCAAGATTTGACACTATTGTGGTGGCCATAGAAGAGACAAACATATCTCAAAATTTTATGTTGATGAGCTACATACGTCTCTCATTTCTCATGAGCACATGCTAAATAGGTCAACAAATACAACTTTCGAGCATGCTTTAAGGACACAAGTTTAATCAATCATGGTAGAGGCAAGGGAAGAATAAATTTTAGAGGTACAGGAAGAAACTCATATAGAGGTGGAAGTAGCAGCTCATCAAGCTCAAGTGGAAGAAGCAACCATCAAACCCCAACTCAAAATCAGCCCCAAGGTCAAAGGTATGATGAATCCTTAATTCAGTGCCATTATTACAAGAAATTTGGGCATTATTTAAATGAATGTATAAAGAAGCAACATGATTCTAGACAAAAGAGTGCAAATTTTATCAAAGCAAACCAAAATCAGGGCAACATGTTCTTAGCTTGCAATATTGCACAAGAAAGTCAAAAAGATATATGGTTTCTAGATTCGGGTTGCACCAATCATATGACTGGAAACTTAGAAATGTTATCTAGTTTGGATGAAAGTATAACACCACATGTGACATTGGGGAATGATAATAAAGTTTCAGTTGTGGGCAAAGGAAGTGTTAACATTCTAACCAAAAAGGGGGAGAAAAATTTCATTTCTGACGTTTATTTTGTTCCTAGGTTGAGGCATAACTTTTAGTATATGGAAGCTTGTTCAAAAGCGGTATAGATTATATTTCAAGAACAAAGAATGCATAATTTTAGACGAATTTCCAAGTAATCAGCTTATTGCAAAAGTTCAAATGAAAAGCGATAAAATGTTTCCCCTAAGAATACAACCATATTTGCAAGCAAAGTTAGCCCAAGGTTACCACTGAATGAACTTACAAATGGATGAACGCAAAGTTATAGCTGTTATAAAAAAAACTTCAAGCTGATATCAAGGATGAAAATATGTTATGGCACTTAAGGTTTACACTTAAGCTTTGGAAGCTTAAACCTATTGCATAAGTAAAGATTGGTGATGAGATTGTCACATAGAAAAACCAGAATAAATATGTGAAGGTTGCATTTTGGGTAAACAACATAGAGAACCATTTGCAGCATGAAAGTCAATCCATGCAAATAAGTCATTAGAAATTGTTCATTCAGATTTATGTGGACCAATGCAAAGACACTCCATTGGTGGAAGCTACTACTTCTTGACATTCATAGATGATTTCACAAGAAAGATATGGGTCTACTTTCTAAAACATAATTTTATAATTTAAAAATATATAAATTATATTTAACGAATTATTTATTTTATATTATTTGATAGATTAATATTTTACTCTATCTTAAACTATATATTTTATTTCAAACCAACTATTAATTTAATAAAAATATATAATAAAAGCCAAATCAAAATATATTTTTTAATACATATCAAACAAAATTACTTATCAAATATAATGGCCATCCAACATTAAGAAAAAAACTAAGTGTTCCCGTGATGCTTTTTAGTTTGATGTTTAAACATCTCCCCTTATTGTTTAACTATTGTACACCGACGGTTGTTCAGAAACTGATAGAGGCTCAAAATCGGTGATTTTATAGTGCAACATACCACTGATCAATGCATGTCCCTAGGGGAGAGGGACCAATAGTCGTGAGGGCTAACTTTGTCAACATGTAGCCATTACATGGGATATTGTAAGACCTTCAATTTTTTTTAGAAACGTAAAGTGGACACTTAACTACCTACAACTAAGGTTTGAAGGTGTGAATCATCACACAACTAAGGTTTGTTAAAATAGCAGGCCTAGTGAAATGTGTCAAAAAATGACTTTTTAAAGAGTTGACCAAAACTTAATCTAAAAATCCTTAGTAGTTGAATTTAAAAATATCATTTGTTATTAGTAGAATATTGTATTTCCATATAAAATATAACATATATGCAACTTAAATGGAACAAATACATATTAGTAATCATAAATATTTGTTACATCTAACTTTTATATCTAACACCAAATGACCAATACTTCAACACAAAATAACATATTATTATATAAAATACAACTTATATCCAACACAAAGGGACCAATAGTTCAACACAAAAACTTTTTGACAAGCTCACACATTTCATGGGAAAATACAAGGGATTTATTGTGTTCATTTATATTTCTGATAAGATAAATTGTTAATATGAAATACTCTAATGCATATACATTGCTACTACAATAGTTGTACACATAAAAATAGTATTTGTACACTAAGATAACAATACTTGTTTAACTGATTATCTTATTTTATTAAGTGATCATTTTATTTTTTATTTTATTTTTGTTGGAGGATTCAGACTTGCGAGGCAACCCAGCGAGGCACGAAGCCTGTGAGCTACCAACCAGCGAAGGCCACCATAGACGTTTTAGGAACCCGATACGGGCCCACTCGTGCCTGAAACCTCTTCGGCTTAGAGCCAAGGACTGAGGAGCATCCACGCTGTCAAATTCGCCTAGAACACGATCCCAGCCTCATCCCTTATGGTGTCGGAGCCTTGCACTCGGCAAGACTTGATCCCTGGTGGGCTCGTTGTGAGCCATTCAACTTCACCAGTAGACCAAGGGCCCATTGACATCATTTTATTTTTTAAGTGACACACATATAATAGATAGCTATGATATTTTATTTGAGACAAAAAGTTATTTATTTCACTTGTTAATGAATTTATTTATGTGTTTTCACTATAACATTCATTGGTTTTCATTCGTTCAAGAATTGGTCCATTTTTATCAACATTTAGAATTTTTTTGATTTACTTGTGGATTATTTAATAACAATAATAAGTAAAAATGTGTGGTAAGAGTGGATAACATATTCCCAAGTGGGTGATAGACTATTAGACCTTGCACGACTATTGGTCCCTCTCCCCTAGAAGTACCATAGCACACGAAGTGCAATTACTAATAATAATTAAGCTTAACCAAAAAATATATAATTGGAAGGTGACGTGCATACTACAAATATGCTTAAAAAGTAGCTTTGAGAGTTGGCATGAGAGACCCTTGTTGAAAATATCTAGAACACTCATGAAGGCCCACTATTATAATGCTACTTTCAAAGGGCCAGGCTTAAAGATCACACACTAAGGTTTGACTACCTAGGTGGCTCGTGGACCCAGCTGCTACACTATTCTGTTAGATTTTTTTCTTTTCAGTTTGCTTTCATCTACGGTATCATCTTCCATTGTGGTCCTCTCAGCTCTCACCGGTCACTGTCCCTGTAGTGGTTAATTTTAAATCTTCATCTCCCGCCCACTCTTTTGAATGGCTGATAACTTCGCGCTCAACTACCACCAATTTTGAGCATGTTTAAGAAATCGAGGAATTGTTCGAGCAAGAGAGATGGGATTCTTTTGTAGTGAAGTCGTATATGATCAAAGGAGCGACACATGTTTCAGCTGCTCATTGTTCTTCTGGTCATACTAGCAGCTCGGCATGGCACCTATGAACAAGTTTACATGTCCTCAGGAGGAGCCCTGAAATTTCCACAGAAAATTTTGGCTTTCTTTCTTCTGCCGCGTTTCCTCCAGGCAAAGAAATAGATGTTGAAATTCTGCTGAAATTTTAGATTGGAAAATGTTTATTCTCAGTTAAGCACAATTTAATTGATATAGTTAGTTTTGGATCTTGCGATGAAATTGATATTGCAATAGTCTGATTAAAATTTTGACGCCTTTGTCAGTAATGGCTAGACAAAATACCCGCCTCTTCCATTAGAATAGTGAACGCAAGTCTTGTTGTGTCTGAATATGGAAGAGGATATACACAAAATGTATTTTGTAGACGTGATTAGAAACATTCAAACAAACACAATTGGGAGGTGTAAAGGCAGACGGGAAACCTGTGGAAGCATCCTCCGTCTATGCAAATATGGGAGCTTTGGAACAAGGCATGGACATCCATCATACAATCTACTAAATGTGTAAGCATAGAAAATGAAACTGAACTGTTTAACAGAACGCCTCCACAAATTGTTTGGCAATATAGTTTGCTTGTATGTGTCTGTGTGTGACTGTGCAGGAAGGCTTGTGCACTTCACTTTCCCCAATCTTACATATTTTAATTTTTCTTTCCAAGATTTAACACTCACTTTCTTTTTCACCTAAACCTCATATGGCATATGTAAAGCCCAATACCAAATTTACTCGAAGTAAAACTTTGTTCACTAAATAGATTAAAATACAGGAATGAATATAACATTATTTATTGTGTTTTGTTTTCAATCACATTTTGGGAAAGAGAAAAATGTTATAGATTTTTTCATATCTTATTACAATTTTTTTTTGAATTTAATTATATTTAACAATAGTCTTGTCATTTATTTAAAATTTTATTTGTACATTTTAAAAATATTAAAAATAAAATAAACCTAATATTCATAATATTTAAAATAATATTAATATTTTTCTCAAACATATCTTTAAACATAAAATATAAATGCATTAAAATATAATGAAGATGTGATTTTTTTAAAGTGATATTGTAGTTGTAATTAA
>MU223366.1:2691478-2709497 GCA_018584345.1 Thuja plicata | reverse complement strand
TCTCAAAATGTGCCAAGTAGCATCTCTAAATGAACACAACTAAAACTACATCCTATGTCGTAGGGGGATCATCAAAATGTAGCCTCTTTGAAGAAGTATTTGGCTCTGATTGATCCTGCATAAAAAAATGAGTTCAATCCCAAGTTAGATTGCTTAGTTTATATGATTTATACATATATTTAATTCATAATTCAAACACGAATTTAATTATAAATTATAATTTAATACAAACATATGTACCTGGCCTCTTGGTCACATACCATGATTAGGTGTCCTAACATAAGTCTTTGGTAGAGAACGGACAGTGCCACCAATACCAACTCTGACCTATAAATATATATTTGCAATAATGAGATTAGTAGAGTGGTGCAGGGGCCCAATGTGCAACCTAGAGTTATAAATTTACAAAATAGGATGATAGCATAATAAAATTACAAATTGATTGAACTAAAATTAAAACTTACATCGACCGACCCCTCCTCTGGAATAGTGGGCTGGGTCAACAAAGATAGGAATGATTCTCGTGGGGCCTCTCTTGCACTAGGAGTAACCTATGAGAGTAAAAAAGATAGTCAATTATATATAAATGTACTTCATCATAACAACCCTAGTTATAAAATAAAAATAACAATATGTACAAATCTATGTACAATCGGGCTATCACCCCGAATCGAGATGCCTGTGAGCCTAGGCTCCCGGACCTGTGTCGAGACATCGTTGTGAGCCACACCCTATACAATAAAGTGCATGTAAAATATTAATTACCACACACAAGTAAAATACATATGCATGCATAATTAATCTTAAACAATTAATTACCTTTCCTTTGTCAACGCATGAGGAAGGAACCCCCTCGTGCCCCCCACTAACATCAGCTGAGACCTGGAAGAGTACAATAAGATGACAATATATTAGTAAATGTATGAATTTTATTGCTCTAATTGATAGAGATTTTAGCATGTACACCAAATAATATAAAAACAAACTAATGGGTACATAATTTATAATATACCATATAGGTGTCAAGGCCAAATGAAATGGCCGCAAGTGTGGAGTCATCCACTTGCCTCAAATCCTCCTCTGTCATCAACTGAACATAAATGGACCAAATATATATACATAAGTGCATCCAGTCATTAAAACTAATCTAAATAAATAAATTATTTTTAAATTAAATAAGTTATGTGACAAATTTATTTATAATGTTTTCTCTTACTGTATCAACATGACTCGATGGCTCTGCGTACCCCTCCTCAGCACTCTCATGAGATGCAGATGCTCCATGAGGTGTTGCAGCCTCTGTAGCTATGTCTCCTGTGTCCTCCTCATTAATAACATACTGATATGTATCAGCATTAGTAAGCGGTTTGAAGCATAAATTATTGCACATAATGCAAGTATGGGGCACACATACATGTGAACTACTGCCAGATGTCGATGCGCCAACATGATCCATACCAGGAGGCAACAATGACTTGGTCTACATGATCAACTGATCACTCAGCATGTGAATGGCCCTAATACTCTGTGAGGTAGCCTCTGCAATGATATTAGGATGCTGCACTGGAGGAGGGGGTGCGACATTAGTGGGGGGACAAAGGTAGTGGCCTTTTTGCACTGGGAAAATGGCCTAGTCTAAGGAGCTCCTTCACCTACGCCCATGTTGGGCCTCATGCTCCAATAATTAACATTGTGACCAAGCACAAACTCAGCATACAATTTTTTTATGAAATAGAAAGGGAGATCCAAATTGCTATGGGATGGTTTATCAAAAACCACCCACTAGTGATCCCAAAAGTGTGTGCACATTGCTTCATTTGTGCACCATTTTATTGATAATTTTGGCTTTTTGGGGTCAAATTTTAATCCGGTTTTAGGATTAACAAAAAGGGAGGCTATATCTTCCTTAGTTATATTAAGGGCAGCAATCTCATCATGGTCAAGCCTGTCATCAAATTGGGTGTGCATATCATCACGCCAATGAAGAGCAGCATTATGTTGCTGCGTAAGGGTGTCAATGTTTTCAACAATGGTATTTAGAGTGACAAGCATAGGAGCTAACATAGGTATATTCTTATACATGTTTTTGAAGCCTCGTATAGTGTTCAAATTCTCTTGTATCAAATCCTCTAAAGATTGAGGGTTTTGAAGCTGCTCTAGATTGTTTTGGGGATCATTATTTGGTGGGGGAGGGTTATTATCTTCCTTGTTGTCAGCCATGCCTGATTAAATAATCTACTAATATAAATTTCTAATTGATTTCATATATTATTAAAATAATCAATACAAAACCCCATTTTTACCAAAAAAAAAACATTTAACATGAAAATGAAAAAAATTAATCCAGACATAGCAAGAATTTACTTACCGAATAAACTGTGGAGTCGAATTTGTTGTTGGAGCAATCAGGTACCCAAAAAAATGTATATATGATATTTCTAGCCGTTTTCCAAACCTAAAGTGATGAGAGAAATGAGGAAAGCAGCTTGTGGGTTTTTGATTTATGCCACAGGTTTCGGGTACCTGATTTTTTCAGGTACCCGATATTTTCAGGTACCCAAAAATATCATGTACCCAATTAGGCTTGTGCTTTGGTGTTAGGTTTTCCCAGGTGTACTGACACCCAGGCCTACTAAAAAGTCAACAAACATTTTCATGCACTTTTGGACAAGTGAAAAGTGGATTTTTTCACATCACCACTTTTTGGCCCCCCATGATCTTGCACATACCCTCCCATGAAACTTTATATCTCTCTAACGTTCTTGGGAGTAGGTTATTCTACTATAGGCTTGATTTTATCAGGGTCAACTTTAACTCCTTCTACTGATATGATATGACCTAAATAGTGCACTTTCTTTTGGTAAAAGGTACATTGTGACAATTTTCCATATAACTTATGTTCTCTCAAGCACTGCAATACTATCCTTAGATTTTTTTCATGCTCCTCTAATATCTTAAAATAAATCAAAATATCATCTATGAATATCAAAACAAAATCATAAAGGCAATCTCTAAAGATATTTTTTATTAAATGCATAAATGCTACAAGTGCATTTATCAATCCAAATGGGAACACAACAATTTCTTAATTCCCATACCAAGTACTAAACAAAGTCTTTGGTACATCTTCTTCCTTAATTCTAAGTTGGCAGTACCCGAATCTTAATTCAATCTTAGAGAAAATTGTATCTCCCTTCATCTGATCAAACAATTCATCAATTCATGAGAGAGGATATCTATTCTTGATAGTCACCTTGTTCAACATCCTGTAATCAATACACAACCACAAGGTACCATCTTTCTTCTTAACAAAAATAATTGATTCTCCCCACGGTGATACACTAGGTCTGATAAACCCCTTATCTATAAATTCTTGTAATTGCATCTTCAACTCATATAGTTATGTAGTGGTAAACTTGTAGGGTAAGTGCACAAAGATGGGGGACCAAAAAAGGGGGTATAAGATGCCACTTTTTTTCTAAAATCAACAAACTCTGAACTTCAACAAGAAATTGAGGATAGTTACACTCAAAATTTTAAAATGTGGTGAAAACAAGAGTTGTTCTACTCCAAATTTAGTTTCTAAAATACTATTTTTTTTTAGAAATGGTGGAGATTAAGGCCCTCAAAAAGGGGGAGCACAAAAAGTGGTCCTTCTTTTTGTAAAAAAACATAACATAGTGTCTGGTGTGGTTCTCCTAAAATGTTAACCATTTTAAAAAAAAAATTAATTGCTCTAATGAGAAATTAGCTAACACCACCTAGTTTATCCCAGATTTTTCTGCTAATTTTTTTATGAAAGTGTGATTTTTGTCATTTTCCCAAGTGGACACATCCTTAAAATGTGAAATTTTGGTGTACTCCCCCTAGAAATCATTGAAAGCTAATTAAAAATCAAAACTTCTTTTTTTCAAAAGTGTGTAGAATGGAGTCTAGTTTCTGAAAATGTTATTTTTTCAAAATTCGATGAACGAGCCAAAATCTAAGCCCAATTGAATACACGTTGATTTTTGACAAAAATCGGACATACTTAGAAAAGAAATAAAAAATGAAAAGCTGAATATAATGAGAATTCAAAATAAATTACATCGTTAGATAGCTATCAGAGAGATAGACAAAATTATGTCGTCTAATTTTATCATTATTGAACCACGTACAAACCTGACAGAGAGCACACAAGAAAAAATGTTAATTTTTTCTATGTTTGCTGGAAAACACATCTCAGGCCTGTTTGAATCCTCTAGGCCTTTGGGTTGGAACTCCAAGGAAAATCCAAGCCTTAGGCTTGGTAAATATCAATGTTGTTATAAGGGCGTATGCCCTATAGGGCGTACACCTTGTATTAGACAAAAAATAAAAAAAGGAGAGAGAGAGAGAGAGAGAGAGAGAGAGAGAGAGAGAGAGAGAGAGAGNATTAGACAAAAAAAAAAAAAAGGAGAGAGAGAGAGAGAGAGAGAGAGAGAGAGAGAGAGAGAGAGAGAGAGAGTAATCAATTTGATTAGTCATGCTAACCAAGGTTTCCTTTTGCAGGGATTGAATGAAAGACTAAACAATCACAATGAAACCCATCACAAGAAACCATTTCAAAAGATAAACTTGGAAGGAAGTACATCTTTCAAAGGGTTGTCTATAGAAGATACAAATTTTCATTTACCACACCATGTTAAAGGATTGGTTGGCTTTGGAGTTCCAAGTCACCCTATCAATCGACGGCTGAAGCTTAAAAATTTTGTGCAAGGACCCCCTATTTTTATTTTGAAAATGTGTTTAATACAATAAGGGGTACATATGGGCATAAATATCTCGATATCTCCATAATATTGAACTAAAATTTGTGGATTCTAAGTACTTTTTAGTTTCTAGTAGAAAACATGGCTATGTGCATAACCTTCCTATTGATAATCATTTTTAGATTTTACCTTTGCCACCAATGACAATTGAAGAGGCATTTCCTGAATATCAAAAGTATTGTCAGATTTTACCTTTGCCACATGCGTAGCTGTTCTTCTAGGATAGAGTGTATATGATCCCTTGGAAATTCTTTCTAGGTAGAAATGATAAGATACCACCTTTCTATTTTGAAGCCTATTTATCCAAAGGGGATAAATGTCCTTTCTCTATTATCTACAATTGGGGGTGTAGAAGTTGCTTTGCATTGTTTGGGTATTCTACTCAATTACGTTGTATCTATAGAAATTTGCAAACAAAATAGGCTTATTCTCAGAAGCTGGTGAGAAAATTCATATCAAAAGGGTAAAGTAATTGAGGTGGGAGATGTGAAGGATCTAATAGTAGAAAGACTTGATGAAATGATTAGCTAAATTGGAGGTTTTGATCTCATAATAGGTGGAAGCCCCTATAATAATCTGTCAGGCAGCAATAAGTGCACTAGGCATGGACTAGATGGAAATCAATCTTCTATTTTCTATGAATTCCCAAGGATTCTAAATTTTTTAAGGGGTGTACAATTCATTCAAGCCTAACTTGACACCATATTTTTGGTATGCACAATATGATTATTACATGTAGATTCTATGTGAAGCGATCTTTTTTACTACCCTGGGTGTCATGACATGTTTGTCCAATTTTCTCTTTTTATTTTCTCTAACTCAGAGCTGGAGAGATAAGTAGGATTTCAACTTGAAGTCATGGAAAACAACCAAGGAATTCTGGAAGACTATTTGTAGAATTCTCAGAGAGAGAGAGAGAGAGAGAGAGAGAGTTTGAATACTTGTTTCCCTTCAAGTATTTAACATTATCTTGTTTCACTTCTAGTATTTGGAATTATCTGTAACAATATTTCAATACTTATTTCACCTCTAGTGTCCCAACATGTCATAAGGGGTCGTAACATGTCATAAGAGGTTGTAGGACCCATTAATAGGTCCTAAGATCCCTTAAGACACCTTATGACCCCAAAGATGTACTCTCAGGCTTACTAATGGGTTGTAAGGTGTCAAAAGTCGCTGTAGAATCCATTAATGGGTATTAGGACCCCTTAAGACACCTTACAACCCCTAAGATGTACTCTTAGGCTTTCTAATGAGTTGTAAGATGTGATAAGGGGTCTTACCACCCATTAGGAAGCCTAAGAGTACATCTTAGGGGTCGCAAGGTGTCTTAAGGGGTCTTAGGACTTATTAATGGGTACTATGACCCCTTATGACACCTTATGACCCATTAGGAAGCTTATGAGTACATCTTAGGGATCATAGGGTGTATTAAGGGGCTGTAGGACCCATTAATGGGTCCTAGGAGCCCTTAAGACTTCTTATGACCCCTAAGATGCACTCTTAGGATTCCTAATGGGTCGTAACATGTCATAAGGGGTCATAGGACCCATTAATGAGTCCTAAGACCCCTTAAGAAACCTTACGACCCCTATTATGTAATATTAGGCTTTCTAATTGTATGTGGTAAGTTTGGCCTTGTTTACTCACCATAAACTTCAACATAGTCCTTCTTTACCAGATACACACAAGACTGAATATGAGATTATTCATCCTGTCTACCTGCATGATTCAACCTATTGCCTTCTATCCAGACCAGGTTTTTGAAATAGCTCTCAGAACGAGAGTCTCATAACCATAGACCAATCTAGGAATGAATGATTTTTCTCCATGAACGCAATACAATGCAAGATTATTCTAAGAATTGAAAGATGTAAGATAATCTAAGACATGATTCCAATGCAATTATACTAGAAATTGAAACTATCCTATTGCAAAATGAAATTACTCTATATGAGATTATCAAGAAATGTGACAATAATTCAGTATTCTAACAATGCATGAAAAAATGAGTGGGGCTTTTGAATGAGGAATGAGAGTTCTTTTATAGACTCAGAGGTGATCAGAATAGAAACTTTCCTCTTTGAAATAAAACAAATAGAAAATTCAGTTCAGAATAGAAAGCTTTATTTAAAAGAATACAATAAATTGTTTTCTCTCTGCTTTAACTGTTTTCTTTCTTTGATTTAATTCTTTTTTATTTGAATTTAATTGTTTTCTTTCTCTTTAAAGCACAATTAATTCAAAGATTCTATTTCTGAACAAAAGAAAGATTTTTGAGAGAACATCCAATTAATTAAATAAATATGACCTCATAAATAGGTTTTTCTCAATTATTTGAATAATTAAATTCAATTATTGAAAATGAGGATATTTATTTAATAATTGAATATTATTTAATTGCTTTTTCATCTATTTTAGCTAAAGAGGGTGAATTTAATTTAATTAAAGTGCTAGGACTTTATAATTAAATTAATTCAATCATAAGGTTTGTTTAGCCAATAGATATTAAGGAATTAAATATAATGTATGATTAATACAGATTTAGGATTTTTTGCATTTGATACTTAGGTCAAGTAGAGTCAGTTAAAACTCAGAATTGCATAGTACAATAGGACTTTGATGATTCAAAAGAATGACAAATGCAACAAAATTGGTTAGGGTTGCAAGATGCCAATTTTGGGGTGTTACATTTTGCCCCTCTTTGAATTGATGTGCGAGTAGCACATTGATTCAAAGAATAGTCTGATGCCTGAAGCACAGAAGAATAGATTTTAAAATTGATGATGCAAAGATTTCAGAGCCATCTCTAGAACAGATCTTGACTCTCTGAAGTCTAGGTTAGGTTGCCAAGACATCGGTCAAATAGAATGCCTCGATACCTAAATAGATTTTATATCTTTAACAAGACTATCCTTAGAATGAGGCTCAACCTTCAAGAGTCAGGGTTAGAATGCCCCGATACCTGTCCATAAAGAACATAGTCAAATAGAGATTTTAGGACTATCTTCAGAATGAAGCTTGGTCCCCCAATATCTAGGCTAGATTTCCAAGACACAGGTTAGATTGACATCTTTCACAAGGTTATCCCCAGAATGAGGCTTAACCTTCTGGAGTCAAGGTTAGATTGCCCCAATACCTGTCTCAAAAGATAGTAAAATAGAGGTTCAGAATTATCTCCAGAACGGAGCTTGATTATTAGGAGTCAGGGTTAGATTGCCCCGACACCTGTCCCAAAAGGATAGTTTTTTGAGAATCATCTCCAGAACAGAGCTTGATCCTCAAGAATCTGAGTTAGATTGTTTAGATACTTAAAAGATGACAAGATGTAAGGAACAAAGATGCCCTTATTGATTGTGGAGTATCCAGTTTTGACTGTGAGGTACGAAAAACTGAACATGCCCCAAGTGATGAGAACTTTTGAAAATTAGTTCAGATTGATCAAAATCGATTGAATGATGTAATCATCCTACCCCCTCAGGAGTGAAATGGAAAGATGACACATCATAATGATGATGGAGAGAGAAAAATCACAGATAGATGTGGAATCAGAGATCAATAAATGTGGAATCAGAGATCAAGAAGAACTTAGAATAGATTGTGGAAGGATTTGAAAGATTCAGAATCAATTTTGAATGATTTCAAGGTCTGGTTGACCAAGTTTGACTAAGGTTGACCAGAGTTGAATTTTGAGGAATAAAGTCAAAGATTTTAGAAAATGATGATATGATAAGATTCAGACAAGAAAGTGACATCAGAAAGTCGACTACACAAGCATCCGATCGCGTCAGTCCCAAAAATTTGAAAATGCAATTTTGAGCTATATAGGAGTGTCAGATTTTGATTTTGATTTTGATCACAAAAATGGATTTAGAGTGGTCAAATAAGGTAGTGGTGAATTTTTCACGCAAAATAGAGCACCTTAAAAAATTAGGTCAAAACCTATATAAGGACAAAAAGGGTCATTTTCAAATCATTTCAACCCTTTGACTTTGTGAGAATTGAGCTTTGAGCAAAAAAAACAAAAATGGTGGTCCCCTATAGCACTCACTAATTCGAGTGATTGAGGAGACACAGCTGGCCCGCAGTATACGGACCTCTAGTAAGTAGTCAACAAACCTCTCTGCATGTCAAATTTTATCAATTTTAGTCAATTTTTCTTTATTTTTTCACATTTTTTAGAATTGAGTCGTGGGTCTTCGTGCGAAGAAGTAGTTTCTTCACGCGCCCCATAGGGAAATCTCACATGAAGAAACTACATTTTGCACCATTCAGTGTGGAATCTTGCACGGGAGAGTACCCATGTTCACGTGAGAAACCCTTCTAGAGGGTGTTTTCTGGCGTGACTGGGCATCAAAGTTCGCGCAAAAGGTTAATGGCGCGTGACCCAAAAAACTTCTTTGCATGAAAGAGAACTTCTTCGCGCAAAAATCTGCTTCTTTGCATAGGAAAAAGTGGTAAAAAAGAACATGAAATCAGTCTTCGTCGCGTCCAATAGCTTTTGCGTCGGTGTTTTTACTATTTGTAGGATGTCTTAAATGCTTTATTATCTCGTTATGCTTTGATTATTGTAGATTAATAATCGTGGACTATTGTTTGCATATCTTGCAGGTTGACTTCCCAAGCATTACTTTCAGATTGCATCATTCAGCCATTAGCAGATTGGTATCCCAGTTGGATGATGCAGAGATAGCACATATAGGCACCTTGGGATTGAGTACACTATGTGATGTACCTAAGATTCAGGTAAATCACAGATTGCTAGGAGCCTTGGTCAAGCATTTCTATTCAAAAATAAAAACTTTCTATTTACCACCGGGGGAGATGACTATTACTCTCGAGGACATATACCAGATCATGAGGACACCTTTCCACGGTGTCTGAGTAGAGTATGATACACAACCCAGGTTGGGGATAGCAACATTGAGGGAGGTCTTTCAAGATGACCTCGTTATGGGTAGGGTGATCCCGTGGGAGGACCTGATTAGTGAGTATAGGCCGACGCAAAGATTGCCCATGGTTCTAGCATGCTTCCTTGGGTGCTATCTGATGCCTGATCATGGACAACATGGTCTAGAGTGTGTCTGGGGTAGGACATTGCAGCTGATGCTAGCACAACCCTGACATTACGGATGGGGTCAGTGTATGTTAGCACACATGTATCATGAGATGCATGAGATCGCCTATCGAGAGGTGAAGAGCATGGCATAAGGAGTTTTTTTACTACAGGTATGGGCCTGGGAACATCTTCCTGTGACCAGGCCTATATGTGAGGATATGAGGCAGCCATTAGAGCCTTACATTTGTTGATACATGGGGATGATTACCCAGCTAGTGCTGGGTAAGGTTGATTAGTGGCGAGCTCAGCTTAATGACCTAGTGGCAGTGGTTTGGAGGCCCTGGAGACATACAGAGGCCTGGGATGACACAAAAAAGTAGCTGAGTCATATGTTCTACTCATGTGTGATGATAGGTCACACCATTACTATTATTGAGAGATTCTCGTAGAAGTGTGTATGGCGGCAGTTCGGTTGCCCGCAGGACATATCGTAGGAGTATACTGCATATGCTAGATTTATTGATGAGATCAGGAGGGTCTGGCTTACGAAGCTAGACTAGGGGGCACCATGATAGATATTCCTGCATTGGTCCTAGTACAGTGGGATTACCTATGAGATGTGGCAGATGGCGGCGTAACCGCCGAGTATAGAGAGCACTTTGTTACCCACCCATTTCCTAGATTCATGGATCTGGTCAGCATAGCAGGCCGAAGGCACATGGTACCTCCATAGGTTATTCAGCTATAGGTGGTACAGTAGATGCAGGTTCCACCACCATAGTAGAGGGCATAGCCAGGATTACAGTAGGGTCCCCGACCTCAGACTATACAAGTAGACATCCCCGCACGACAGATGGGGATGGATGTAGGGGCTAGTGGTAGCGGCAGCACGAGACAGTCACGGAGATGGACTGCAAAGTAGATAGCTGAGGAGCAGTAGTTACCCCCACAAGAGGAGGTATAGTAGTATGATCCTATGTGGGAGGATCAGCCGGTGCAGGACATAGCACAGGATCCACAGCACTAGTCGCGGTAGAGTGTTCGACAGCTCACGAGACAGGTTGGAGACCTGACCATATAGCTGGTTGTGCGAGATGCATGACTTTTGGACATAGATCAGGAGATACAGGATCTTTGGGAGTAGTTACGGGCATCTCAGGAGGAGGTGCGAAATTAGACTGCTTGAGCGGCATAATACTATGTGTCGTATATAGGTGCGATGCCTGATGAGGCATCAGCGGTGGCCAGATTTTCAAGTTATGCCAAAGGATTGGAGGGAGAATAGATGCCACCTCCACCAGATAGGGCCCCACCTCCACCTCATCCAGGTGATGAGGGAGAGGGCCAAAGTTAGGTTTTGATAGATAGATAGATGAGATCATAGGATCTATTTGATGCGTTGGCATCCATGTATTGATATCACCCTTTTGAGATAGACCATGCTCGAATAGCACCATTTGTATTTGTATCGACACATTATATATATATATATATGAGCTCATCTTTTGGTATCATCACATATTGTATATTGTCTTTCATGAGATGTTTCCTATATGCTTAGATGGTTAGATGATTAGAAGGTATGCAAATGTATGATCATGTTTGGAATATATGAAAATATATGAAACGCACATGTATGATTTAGATGTAAAGATGTGTGTATGTAGATGATTCATGTCAATGCAATGTGTAAATGAAAATGCAAATGTAATGTGTATATGGTAATGAGTTGTGAATATGGATATGTATATGGTACTAACATCTCATGTAGGACGATGAATGCTAACCAAAATAACACGTGAAGAATCAAAAGAGAGGACCGAACACTTGTGCAGTCATGATGAAACCAGGACAATGAAGAACTCCCCAATGTATGAACCCAAAATAATGCAATGAAGAGAACATCGAATTACTGCCCCAATATAAGTCTAGAATGAAAATGCAATCCTATGCTAGATACAATATGAAAGTGCAATTCCAGGACATGGTTGTGAGACCCATCATATAATTATGATCATTGAGCATTTTTTTTGGAACAATGAAGTTGATACAACCCTCACTGGTGCCACAATGCAACTATAAGGATATGAATATGACTCGCACCGGATAAAATGTAGGAAACAAATGTAAGCACCAGGGCACAAAAGCCAAGATGACCTTGTTGGTGCTATTTCTTGTCCATATTGTGCATTGTAATTTTCATAAGGTCTCCTATCATTAGTAGTGTCAAGGGCTTTGAAATTGGTATTCAAATTATTTTTATGCCTTTGCAAAGTGTGCTCAAACTCTCAACCTAATTGAAAATGGTCAAAAGTGATTAAAAACCCTAAGTGCCTCAGCCGGTTCTATTCTTGTGTTACTTTTTTGATCACTTAAGTCATATTAAGTCATGTGTTTGTGTTGAATGGGTTGATTTTTTCCAAAATATTGTATCATCCTAACCACTTTAATAATTCCTAAGTCCTACTATGTAGGTGCCTCTTACGTCATCCCCTTATGTATCATGCAAGTTTGAAAAGATCAGATGGCGTGCTTATTCTCTTATATCTAAGATGCACGACATCTAACATATAAGCGAACAAGTGGAGGGAATGTGTGTCCTTGGTGGGGCCGAGCATGTTAACAAAGTCTTCTATTAAAAGGTGAGCAACTCAGAAAAAATTGGACGGCACGCTTATTCGCTTATCTCCAAGATGCTCAAAATCTAACATATAAGCGAATAAGCGGAGGCGACGCATGTCCTTGGTGGGGCCAAACTGTTGAGAAGGTGTTCTATTAAATAGTGCACAAGTTTGAAAAGATCGAATGGACCACTTATTCACTTAAAGGAAAAGTGCACGACATCTAACATATAAGTGAATAAGCGGTGATGACACCTATCCGGGGAAGTATGTGGGTCCAATTGCAGATGAGTATGAAAGGTGTTAAAACTCAGAAAGATCTGACAGTTGGCTTATTTGATTATATCCAAGATGCATGACATCTAATGAATAAATGAATAAGCGGTGATGACATCTGGCAGTTGGTGGGCCCAGGCATTCAAAGCTGGTGATGGTTTAAAGTCCAGTTTAGTTGCTTCATATCTAATGGCTCACTTATCTTCTTATATCCAAGATGCTCGACATCTAATGAATAAGAGAATAAGCGGTGGCGACATGTGTCCTTAGTTGATAGTTGTATTTGGGAAAGTAAGATAGCCATTAGATGTGAAGGATGATGCCCAAAATCGACGGTTCAAATTCAAAGTTGATAATACAAGTTGCAGAGAGACGTAAAGCCGCAAAATTGAAGCTGATGAATTAAATACAGAACATGTGATAACTCCAGTCGAATTCAATTCGAAAGACTAATTTGATTGAGGTTGTAAATTGATTAAGCCAACTGGAGTCTGAATCATTCACCAAAACCATTTGAGCAAAGATGGAATTGCAAAGAGAACCAACTTTACGCGACTTCTGTGCAGAATGGGTAAGCTCACTGATTCACTACCATTCAAATTGAGATAGATTTTGCAATTCAAAGAAGGTTTTAGAGCTCTTGTTTCAGAATCTGGTTCTAGTATTGATAGAAAACCCTTAGAATGGCCCCTAGAGTTGAAATTTTGGGACAGGTCGATTACCAGAAATGAAATGTTAGAGAAGATTTATTATAATAGTTACCATTGTCCTTAAGGGATGCCACATAGGCTAAGAAGGTAGTACCACAACATCCCCACTTAAGAATTGGGGATAGGTTATATGATTCAGGAAGGTGGGCAAGAGATGCTACTACTAGTTTAGATGCCCTTACCTTGTTTAGAGCAGCTTATAGTCAGAGAAAGGCCCCCACCCCAGACTGTAATATTTGGGAACTAGATGTTGGAAAGTTAATAGCACCTAGTGTATTCATGGACACTGATTTTCTCATTCTAATAGAAAAAAGTTATGATAAGGTGTCTAGGGTTTTTAGAGACACCTAGGGAAATATAATACTAACTGTATCAGCAAATGAAATCAGAAGAATTTTCAAGCTGACTGACACTTCCCAGAATATGGACGATATTGACCTCAAATATTTCAAAGAAATATACAATAACCAAAGGGATTATTATAGAGGTGAATTACTGAAGGGGTATGTTAATAAGATAGGAAATTTGGTTGTAATAGGATGAGGAACCCTCGAACCTTTCAAAATGGATCTTTTCATTGGCAAGGCCAGGAAAATGTATAGTTCCCTGTACAATATTTTGGGGATAAATGAAGAGACGGCCATGCCAGTCCATATAATGTTGATGGTTGTTCAGATTCTGCATCCCCACTTGTCAGTAGTGTTCAATTATGCATCCTATATTTCTCAGGAGGTGCATGATGGTTTGTCAGGGATCAAAGATGGAAATATACAAAAGCCAACGGGTTGGTACTCCCTCATGATGCATATGTTCTTATTTAACAGTTCAAACTTCTTTGAGGAAGAAATGGAATTGGAGAGATTCCAAGATGATGAAGAATTGCCTGTTCAGATGTGGAGTGCAAATTTGTCCTGGGATAGAAAGAATGCAAGTTATGTATACTTTGACAAAGTTTTTGCAACTAGACTTAAATCATTACTAAGAAACCAAAATGCAAGTGTTCATAATGAAGTGATGATGCTTTTAAGTCCTATGGAGTATGCCCCTGAGTTGAAAATTGCTCACAACTAGGGAGATTTGATATTGTACCCTTTTTCCATAGTGCTTAGGGTTTATGGTTTTAGAGGTGTTCCTTATGTGCTACCCTACAGAGTCCCACTCAAAATTGGGATAGCAGAAATCATAAGACAATTAGGTGGGCTGTAGGAGGAATATTTGACCAGAAAGATGAAGGGAAATATCTTCCCTACCCTCACTAAAGCCCATCACTTTATTATAACAAAAGAAGGGTGGACACAGTTTGGCAAATACTTTGAACCCTATCATTTATCCACTTCCATAGCCAGGTGTGCAGACAATGAAGATTTTATCATGGGCATGTTTAGAAAGAGGACCAATTGTATAAAGCTAAAGAATCAATTCTACTATCCAGAGGATATTATCAAGAACATTTTTGACCTAGATGTTCAAGAAGTCAAGAAGGAAAAATGGATGGCATATAAGAAATCCTTGGACTTTGTCCAGAATTTTGACAAGACCTGTGATCCTCTAAAGGAATTTTTCCCATGGTCTTATAAAATTGATTTACTAATGAATCTTTCTGAGGGAATAATGCAAACCCTAAATGAGAAAAGGAAGAGAGGATTTGAGAATGACCCATAAAAGGATCTTTCTATTTTGAATAAATTTCCATAGAGCATAATAGTTCCACCTGGGAACTATCTAGTATACAGAAGAAGAGGACATACCACTGTTGCTCCCAGAGTTGATGAACCCACTCAACATAAGGGAAAGAGGCCAATGGATACTAATATTCAAGAAGTACCCTCTCCAAAGAGGGAAAGGGTGGAGACAAAAGAGAAAGTAGGTGAATTTTATTCTCCTTCCCAATCCCCTATGCAATATGATGACCAGACCATTGCTGAGCAATTTCTCAAGATGAGAAATGTTGGTGAAGTAGTTGTTACTACTCAAGAATTACAAGAGGGGATGCCAGAAGAGCCTAAACATACATTATCTGACATCTTAGTGGCAGAATATGCTGGCAAGGAATTAGATCTTGTGACTAAACAAGCTAGTGATGAATTCTTGTCTGATGAAAATTTCATCAAAACTAGGGCTTTTATTCAATTTCTTTGGAGATGCCATATTGGTGAATACAATGAAAAATGCCAGAAAATGATAGAAGATCAACCCAATGCTGCCAAGGAGGACATAGAGAAAGCAGTTAAACAAGAATTGATAATGAAATTTGATAAGATTGCTCCTGAGGAGGGTAGACAAATGATCAAAAGGCAAGGAGTCCTCATATTGCCACAATGGGATTTAGCTGATGTAGTGGTTTTTGATGCTATAAGGAAACAAGGTAAACCCATAAGCCCTACTGGAACATTAATTGGTGCTTAATTTAGTGAGGATCATGCAGCATTGGCGATCTGGTCACTAAGGAAAAAGGACAAGAGAATAATTAAAGAAGATGATGAGACTGAAGACACAGGCAACCTAATTGTGAAAAGGGTTGTAGATACCTCAGGAACTGAAGTAGCTAACCTTTTTTTACAGGTTGCCAATCTGAGCATCAAAGTGTTAGGAAACGAAAAGGAAGCATATGCTAGTCTGAATGAAAGATATGAGATTGTGCTCAAAGCTTACAATGAAGAGAAGGTGAAATCCTTGATTAAGGATAACAAAATAATAGAGCTGGAAGGCAAGTAGAAGACCCAACTGGTGCCCCAAAGACTAATTTCTCAGGACCCATATCAGCCTTCCTCCTCAAGTCCATTTATAATATATCCCCCATCCCTTGCACCTATAAGTCCTACTACTCAAGAAGCTATTGATGCCAAGAGAGCAAAATTGGAAGCTAAGAAGAACAGGCTAATCAATGAAAGGACAAGATTAGAAGAAGAGGGTAAGAGGGACTTAGAAGATTCCTAGGCCTACAAAGAAGCTAAAGAATTGGTGAAGCAAAAGCACACAGATCAGATATTTTCAAATCTCAAAAGCTGTGTCGGTGAGATCAACCTCCCTAACCTCTACCTATTGGGAAAAAAGATTGCAAGTATCACCAGCAGATATGAAAATGAAAAGGGACAATGGGACTTGATAATGAGTAAATGGAAAGGGAAGGCAGCTCATGTTAAGTCATTTTACTCCCTTTCACAAGAACAGAATAATATTGATATCACCCTGACGAGCACCCATAAGTGTCTAAAATTGATGATTAATTTAGACATAAAGAAGAACATGGTCATGAAGAGAGTCACAGTATTGAGAGAATAATTTTCCAGGGATAGATATGATATGTATCCCAATATGTTCAAGGAGGATGGTAACATACAGAATGAAGCCCTATGGCTGAGACAGTTAAATGAAACACTAACTAGCAGGACAAAAAGCATTGTTGCATTGGAAAACACTGGATGGTTTGTGCTGACCATAGATATTTTGAATAAAGCCAAGGCATTTTTTGAGTCATGGGAGGTAGAAGTTGAGAAGGCTAGTAGTGACTAGGAAGAGTTCAGCAGTCAAAAAGATGAAGTTCTCAACTTCAGTTGGCCAAGTGATGAAGTGTTCACTACATGGGTTAGCAAATATGGAATAGTCACCACAGTAACATGAGATGACAAATGTAAAGGGGACAAATAGCACCAAGGAAGTTAAGCTAATGGGATAAATTAGATATTGGGGCCTCTACACCAACAAGAGAACAAAAATCTAGATGGAAAAAAACCTGACTACTTTAGAGAAACTTCAAGCATTCAGGCGATCACACGACAAATGATCACATGGCTCGTAGCAAGTTTTTGTTATCTCATCAACCAGAAATTTTGTCTCTTCTTGAAACTATATTTTTTCCTTAAGCCCAGTCATCCATAGCTTGTAGCATCCTTGTTTTCCAAAAGGATTCCAATATGACTGTTGCTACCCATAAGTATCAATTTGTAGTATTGTAATAAGGATGGTAAAAATAAGACTACAAGGCAGATTAATACATTGGTCTGACTATTGGTTTTGAGTCTTCAAAGTGTACTGCTATTGAGTTCATATTAATAAAATCACAATGGAATCTCCATTTTCATGTCAATGATGTCTTCTTTTATTTACCATTAATTCTTGTATGCTCAATTTGTAAGGCATTTTAAGTGTGCTGGTTATAAGATAGTCATGTTCTTGTTTGTGAGTTACTTTCAAGGAGAGTTTAAATCTTATAGATGATTGCAGAGGATTAGGATTCATGCAAGGATTTGGTACATTGGTGTAGGAGTGAGAGGATAGTTTGTAAGGCACTCTATCTGGGATTCATTTATGTTTCTATTAATTATCTTAATATGTGTATGCTCTGTTATGACTCTATCACCCATGATTAGGCACTGGTCAAGATGCTAAAAAGTGGTTATTATCATCAACTCAAATATTAAAATCCTTATTTTTTTATATTTAAGGGCATATATGTGTAGTTGATTGTATTCAGAGGATATAATTCATCTTAGTGATTCCTTGAAGAGTGAATCGATAGGTTAGCCTTCCTAGGCCAAAGTGGCATAAAAAGAAGAAGGATTA
>MU223366.1:2654100-2678575 GCA_018584345.1 Thuja plicata | reverse complement strand
CTAACTTAGTCCCTGTAAGAAAGAAAAATGGGGAGATAAGGTTGTGTGTTGATTTCAGAAATTTAAATGTAGCCTCATTGAAAGATAACTATGGATTACCCAACATGGAGGCTATGCTGCACAAAGTCACTAGATGTGATCTGTTATCTATGATGGATGGATTTTCAAGATACAATCAGGTGTTGGTTAAAGAATCTGAACAATTAAAAACAACATTCACTACCCCTTGGGGCACCTATGTATATGCTTGTATGCCATTTGGGTTAAAAAATGCTGGAGCCACTTTTCAAAGAGCCATGGATGTAGCCTTCAAGGACCTCATAGATGTTCTGATGGTAGTATGCCAAGATGATTTAATAGATTTCTCAAAAAGAGTAGAAGATCATTGCAATCATTTGGAAAAGGTCATGATAAAAGCACTAGAGCATGGGTTCTCTCTGAACCCAAAAAAGTGTCACTTTACTATTACTGAAGGGAAACTTTTGGGACACATAGTGTCAAAGGAAGGGGTAAGGATAGATCCTGAAAGGGTTAAATCCATCCAAAAGGTACTTGCTCCAAAGAAATTGAAAGGTACACAATCATTTCTAGGGTAGATTAACTTTGTTAGGAAATTTATTGTCAACTTTTTAGAATTGGTTAAACCTATTGTCAAATTGCTAAAGAAAAATGTGAAGTTTGAATGGGGTCAAGAAGCTTAGTCAGCCTTTGAAAAGATAAAACAAGCTATTCAAGAAGCACCGGTCCTTGTATCCCTAGATTACACTAAGCCCTTTTCTCTGTTTACTTTTGCCTCATTTCACACTATTGCAGCAGTCTTATTGCAGAAAGATAATGAAGGATTTGAGCACCCCATCACATTTTTAAGTAAATCATTGCAATGAGCTGAATTAAATTATCAGATGATGGAGAAACAAGCTTATGCTCTAGTGAAGGGAGTCAAGGCTTTCAGGCCTTATTTGGTGTGTGCAAAAGTAAAATCCTATGTCCTTCATGCCGCTGTCAAAGACATCTTTGTTCAAAATGAAGTGACATGAAAGATATGTAAATGGATAAACAAAGTTCAAGAGTTTGATATAGAAATCCATATCACTAAGTTAGTGAGGGGATTAGGGTTGGCTAAATTTATGACAAAGGAAAATTTGGATTTGGCCCAAATACACAGAGTGGGTACTAAAGATAATTGCTTGACAAGTATTGAGATGCAACCCTGGTATTCCAATATTGTTTATTTCTTGAAAAATGCAAAATATCTGGACAACTTAAATGATAACCAAAGGAGGAGTTTGAAGTTGCAATCACAAAAGTATATTTTGTTGCAAGGTGATTTGTTCTAGAAAAACAGAGATGGGATCTTGTTACTATGCCTTGACAAAGGTCAATCAGAAAAGGTATTAAGAGAGATGCACGTTGGAATGTGTGGAGGGAATTATTCTGCTAGAACAACAACCCACAAGATCTTGAGGGTTGGATACTATTGGTCTTATGTTTTCCAAGATGCTCACACTTTTTTTAGGAAATGTGAGCCATGCCAGAGATTTTCAAGCATGATGAAATATTTAGGGGCATTTTTATTAAACTTAGTGGTAGTAGAGGCTCCCTTTGTTATGTGGGGAATGGATTTTATAGGGGAATTTAATGAAAAGTCAAGTGGAGGCCATGGCTGGATTTTGCTAGCAACTGATTATTTCACAAAGTGGGTAGAAGAAATCCCAAGCAAAAAGGCAACAAGTGCTTTGGTTATTGACTTTTTGATGGCTAATATAATTACCAGATTTGGTGTTCCCCTTAAACTGATAATGGACAATGCCATGTGCTTTAGGTCAGAAGAATTCACTAACTTTTGCTCTGATATGGGAATTTCCATGTCCTATTCATTCCCATACCACCCTCAAGCTAATGGTCAAGCAGAATCCAGCAATAAAAGCATTTTACAAATTTTGGAAAAGACCTTGGAGGGAAATAAGAGAGCCTGGAATATTAAATTGAAACTTTCCCTATGGGCTGATAGGATTACTGTCAAGAAGGCCACTGGAAGGTCTCCTTTTGAATTAGTTTATGGTGTTCAATCAAGAATGCTTATTAACAATTTGGTCCCAATTTACAATTTTATCCAAGATGAAGGAATAGAAATCTCTAAACCTATGGAAGAAAGGATGGTTCAGTTGGTGGAATTGGATGAAATAAGGAGAGAAAGCCAGAGAGAAAATATCAAACTACAACAAAGAATGAAATACCTTTTTGACAGAAGAGTAGATGTGAGAAAGTTTCTGCCTGGTGATTTTTTATTGCAATGGAATATTAAGGCTGAAGAGAAAGGAAAGCACAATAAATTTGAATCATTGTGGATTGGGCCTTATGTTATATCTAGGATCTTTGGGAAAGATTCTTACTTCCTCAAGAATCTGGATGATGAAGAACATGAATTGCGAGTGCATGGACAATTCTTGAAAAATTTCTTTAATTAACTTCTACTTTCCATGCATAGTAGTCTATAATATATGTACAAGTGTCTTTCCCTTCTATTGTGTGTTTTTTTCCAGTTTTAGGTTAGTCTACTTTGTGGTCTGCTTCCCCAGAGATCTGTGGTTCTTGTTATAACCTAGCACTTAAACATCCTCAGATAGAGCCACTATTGGTGCTATTTCTTGTCCATCTTGTGCCTTGTAATTTTCATAAGGTCTCCTATCATTAGTAGTGTCAAGGGATTTGAAATTGGTATTCAAATTGTTTTTATGCCTCTGCAAAGTGTGCTCAAACCCTCAACCTAATTGAAAATGGTCAAAAGTGACTAAAAACCCTAAGTGCCTCGGTCGGTTCTATTCTCGTATTACTTTCTTGGTCACTTAAGTCATATTAAGTCATGTGTTTGTGTTGAACGGGTTGCTTTTTTCCAAAATATTGTATCATCCTAACCACTTTAATAATTCCTAAGTCCCACTATGTAGGTCCCTCTTACGTAATCCCCTTATGTATCATGCAAGTTTTAAAAGATCAGACGGCATGCTTATTCATTTATATCTAAGATGCACAACATCTAACGTATAAGCAAACAAGTGGAGGTGATGTGTGTCCTTGGTGGGGCTGAGCATGTTAAGAAAGTCTTCTATTAAAAAGTGAGCAACTCAGAAAAAATTGGACGGTGCGCTTATTCAGTTATCTCCAAGATACTCGACATCTAAAATATAAGTGAATAAGTGGAGGGGACGTGTGTCCTTGGTGGGGCCAAACTGTTGAGAAGGCGTTCTGTTAAATAGTGCACAAGTTTGAAAAGATCAAATGAACCGCTTATTCGCTTAAAGGAAAAGTGCACGGCATATAACAGATAAGAAAATAAGCAGTGATGACACCTGTCCGGGGAAGTATGTGGGTCCAATTGCAGATGAGTATGAAAGGTGTTAAAACCTAGAAAGATCTGATAGTCAGCTTATTCACTTATATCCAAGATGCACAATATCTAATGAATAAGTGAATAAGCGGTAATGACATCTAGAAATTGGTGGGCCTAGGCATTCAAAGCTGGCGAAGGTTTAAAGTCCAGTTTAGTTGCTTCATATCTAACGGATCGCTTATCTTCTTATATCCAAGATGCTCGACATCTAACGAATAAGAGAATAAGTGGTGGTGACATGTGTCCTCATTCAACAATTTTTTTTTTGGGAAAGTAAGATAGCCGTCAGATGTGAAGGATGATGCCCAGAATCGACAGTTCAAATTCAAAGTTGATAATACAAGTTGCAGAGAGCTGTTAAGCCGTGAAATTGAAGCTGGTGAATTAAATACAGAATGTGTGATAACTCCAGTCAAATTCAATTCAAAAGACTAATTTGATTGAGGCCATAAATTGATTAAGCCAACTAAAATCTGAATCATTCACCAAAACCATTTGAGAAAAGATAGAATTGTGAAGAGAAATAGCTTCACGCAACTTCTATGTAGAACGGGTAAGCTCACTGATTCACTACCATTCAAATTGAGATAGAGTTTGCAGTTCAGAGAAGGTTTTAGAGCTCTTATTTTAGAATCTGGTTCTAGTACTGATAGAAAACCCTTAGAATGGCCCCTAGAGTTGAAATTTCAGGATAGGTCGATGACCTGAAATGAAACATTAGGGAAGATTTATTGTAGCAGTTACCATTGTCCTCAGGGGATGCCACACAGGCTAAGAAGGAAGTAGCACAACATCCCCGCTTCAGAATTGGGGATGGGTTATATGATTCAGGAAGGTGGGAAAGAGATGCTACTACTATTTTAGATGCCCTTACCCTGTTTAGAGCAGCTTATAGTCAAAGAAAGGCCCCCACCCCAGACTATAATATTTGGGAACTAGATATTGGAAAGTTAATAACACCTTGTGTATTCATGGACACTGATTTGCTCATTCTAATAGTAAAAACTTATGATAAGGTGTCTAGGGTTGTTAGATACACTTGGGGAAATATAATACTGACTATATCAGTAGATGAAATCAAAAGCATTTTCAAGCTGACTAACACTTCCCAGAATATGGATGATATTGACCTTGAATATTTCAAAGAAATATACAATAACCAAAGGGATTATTACAGAGGTGAAGTAGTGAAGGGGTATGCTAATAAGATAGGAAATTTGGTTGTAATAGGACTAGGAACCCCAAAAACTTTCAAAGTGGATCTTTTCATTGGCAAGGCCAGGAAAATGTACAATTCCCTGTGCAATATTTTGGGGATAAATGAAGAGACGGCCATGCCAGTCCATATAATGTTGATGGTTGTTCCAATTCTGCATCCCCACTTGTCAATAGTGTTCGATTATGCATCCTATATTTCTCAGGAGATGCATGATGGTTTGTCAGGGGTCAAAGATGGCAATATACAAAAGCCAATGGGTTGGTATTCCCTCATGATGCATATGTTCTTATTTAACAGTGCAGACTTCTTTGAAGAAGAAATGGAATTGGAGAGATTCAAGGATGATGATGAATTGCCTGTTCAGATGTGGAGCATAGATTTGTCGTGGGATAGAAAGAATGCAAGTTATGTATACTTTGACAAAGTTTTTACAACTAGACTTAAGTCATTACTAAGCAACCAAAATGCAAGAGTTCATAATGAAGTAATGATGCTTTTAAGGCCTATGGAGTATGCCCCTGAGTTGAAAATTTCTCAGAACTAGGGAGATTTGATATTGTACCCTTTTACCATAGTGATTAGGGTTTATGGTTTTAGAGGTGTTCCTTATGTGCTACCCTACAGAGTCCCACTCAAAATTGGGATAGTAGAAATCATAAGAAAATTAGGTGGGCTGTAGGAGGAATCTTTGACTGGAAAGATGGAGGGAAATATCTTCCCTACCCTCACTAAAGCCCATCACTTTATCATAACAAAAGGAGGGTGGACATAGTTTGGAAAATACTTTGAACCCTATCATTTACCCACTTCCATAGCTAGGTGTGCAGACAATGAAGATTTTATCATGGGCATGTTTAGAAAGAGGACCAATTGTATAATGCTAAAGCATCAATTCTACTATCCAAAGGATATTATCAGGAACATTTTGAACCTAAAGGTTCAAGAAGTCAGGAAGGAAAAATGGATGGCATATAAGAAATCCTTGGACTTTGTCTAGAATTTTGACAAGACCTATGATCCTCTAAAGGAATTTTTCCCATGGTCTTATAAAATTGATTCACTAATGAATCTTTTTGAGGGAATAATGCAAACCCTAAATGAGAAAAGGAATAGAGCAGTTGAGAATGACCCAGAAGAGGCTCTTGCTATTTTGAATAAATTTCCACAGAGCAGAATAGTTCCACCTGGGAACTATATAGTATACAAAAGAAGAGGATATACCACTGTTGCTCCCAGAGTTGATGAACCCACTCAGCATAAGGGAAAGAGGCCAATGGATACTGATATTCAAGAATTACCCTCTCCGAAGAGGCAAAGGGTGGAGAAAAAACAACAAGGAGGTGAATTTTATTCTCCTTCCCAATCCCCTATGCAATATGATGACCAGACCATTGCTGAGCAATTGCTTAAGATGAGAAATGCTGGTGAAGTAGTTGTTACTACTGAAGAATTAAAAGAGGGGATGCTAGAAGAGCCTAAACATACATTATATGACCTCACAATGGTAGAATTTGCAGGCAAGGAATTAGATCCTGTGACTAAACAAGCTAGTGATGAATTCTTGTCTAATGACAATTTCATCAAAACTAGGGCTTTTATTCAGTTTCTATGGAGATGCCATGTTGGTAAATACAATTACAAATGCCAGAAAATGATAGAAGATCAACCCAATGCTGCCAAGGAGGACATAGAGAAAGCAGTTAAACAAGAATTGATAATGAAATTTGATAAGATTACTCCTGAGGAGGGTAGACAAATGATCAAAAGGAGGGGAGTCCTCATATTGCCACAATGGGATTTAGATGATGTAGTGGTTTTTGATGCTATAAGGAAACAAGCTAAACCCATAAGCCCTGCTGGAACATCAATTGGTGCTCAATTTAGTGAGGATCATGTAGCATTGGTGATCTAGTCACTAAGGAAAAGGGATAATAGAAGAATTAAAGAAGATGATGAGACTGAAGACACAGGAAGCCTAATTGTGAAAAGGGTTGCAGATACCTCAGGAACTGAAGTAGGTAACCTTGTTGTATAGGTTGCCAATCTGAGAATGAAAGTGTCAGAAAAGGAAAAGGAAGCATATGCTAGTCTGAATGAAAGATATGAGTTTGTGCTCAAAGCTTACAATGAAGAGAAGGTGAAATCCTTGATTAAGGATAACAAAATAGCAGAGCTGGAAGGCAAGAAGAATACCCAACTGGTTCCCCAAAGACTAATTTCTTAGGACCCATATCAACCTTCCTCCTCAATTCTATTTATAAAATATCCCCCATCCCCTGCATCTTTAAGTCCTACTACTTAGGAAGCTATTGATGCCAAGAGAGCAGAATTGGAAGCTGAGAAGAACAGGATAATCAATGAAAGGACAAGATTAAAAGAAGAGGGTAAGAGGGACTTAGAAGATTCCCAGGCCTACAAAGAATTTGAAGAATTGGTGAAGCAAAAGAACATAGATCAGATATTTTCAAATCTCAAAAGGTGTGCCGGTGAGATCAACCTCCCTAACCTCTACCTATTGGGAAAAAAGATTGCAAGTATCACCAGCAGATATGAAAATGAAAAGGGACAATGGGACTTGACAATGAGTAAATGGAAAGGGAAGGCAACTCATGTTAAGTCATTTTACTCCCTTTCAAAAGAATAGAATTCTTTTGATATCACCCTGACGAGCACCCATAAGTGTCTAAAATTGATGATTAATTTAGACATCAAGAAGAACATGGTCATGAAGAGAGTCATAGTCTTGAGAGAAGAATTTTCTAGGGATAGATATGATATGTATCCCAATATGTTCAAGGAGGATGGGAACATAGAGAATGAAGCCCTATGTCTGAGACAGTTAAATGAAACACTGACTAGCAAGACAAAAAACATTGTTGCATTGGCAAACACTGGATGGTTTGTGCTGACCATAGATATTTTGAATAAAACCAAGGAAATTTGTGAGTCATGGGAGGCAAAAGTTGAGAAGGCTAGCAGTCATTGGGAAGAGTTCAGCAGCTGAAAAGAGGAAGTTCTCAGCTACAGTTGGCCAAGTGATGAAGTGTTCACTACATGGGTTAGCAAATATTGAATAGCCACCCCAGTAACATGAGATGACAAATGTAAAGGGGACAGCTAGCACCAAGGAAGTTAAGCTAATGAAATAAATCAGATATTGGGGCCCCTACACCAACAAGAGAACAAAATCTAGATGGAAAAAAACCTGACTACTTTAGAGCAACTTCAAGCATTCAGGCGATCACACGACAAATGATCACATGGCTCATAGCAAGTTTTTCTTATCTCATCAACCAGAAATTTTGTCTCTTCTTGAAACTGTATTTTGTCCTTTAGCTCAGTCATCCATAGCTTGTTGCATCCTTTTTTTCCAAAAGGATTCCAAGATGACTGTGGCTACCCATAAGTATCAAGTTTTAGTATTGTAATAAGGATGGTAAAAATAAGACTAGAAGGCAGATTACTACATTGCTCTGACTATTGGTTTTGAGTCTTCAAAATGTACTGCTATTGAGTTCATATTAATAAAATTACAATGGAATCTCCATTTTCATGTTAATGATGTCTTCTTGCATTTACCATTAATTCTTGTATGTTTAATTTGTAAGGCATTTTGAGTGTACTGGTTATAAGATAGTCATGTTCTTGTTTGTGAGTTACTTTCGAGGAGAGTTTAAATCTTACAGATGATTGCAGAGGATTAGGATTCTTGCAAGGATTTGATACAATGGTGTAGGAGTGAGAGGATAGTTTGTAAGGCACTCTATCTGGGATTCATTTGTGTTTCTATTAATTATCTTAATATGTGTATGCTCTGTTATGACTCTATCACCCATGATCAGGCACTGGTTAAGATGCTAACAAGTGGTTATTATCATCAACTCAAATATTAAAATCCTTATTTTCTGATATTTAAGAGCATATATGTGTAGTTGATTGTATTCAAAGGATATAATTCATCTTAGTGATTCCTTGAAGAGTGAATCGATAGGTTAGCTGTCCTAGGCCAAAGTGACATAAAAAGAAGAAGGATTATAAATCCTTAATCCATTATGAGATTCTCTGTCATTTAGTGAGTCTATAATCAGGTGCACCCGCCTGGGTATGTGAAGCCCAAAGTGTAGAAGGAGTTTCATCCTTGTTAATTAGCCTTATTCATGTATGAACCTGCATTGGGAATAGAGGGTCAAGCACTTAATGTTGTTTTAATTGATTCATACAAAAAAAAAGAGCTAACAGACCTGAACATTGTTTCCAGTTAATGTTGCAAGAGTACACCAGTATCAAGGCATTCAAAGCCAAGATAACCATGAGTGTGATCATGCGTAAACAAACAGATCAATAACAAACAAAGCGATATCAAACAGAGCAATAACAGGCAAGGAAATAGTACCGACCTTACCATGGTGTATAAATAAACAAGATCAAGGGATGTGAGGCTGTTCCACCTTAGTGCAGGAGCTCTTATCACATACACCATGTTTATTTGACATTGTCGGATCATCGAGACTACACCAAAAAGTAGTAGACAAAGAAAATAGCAATGAAATCCATAAGAATAGATAGCATTCAAAGAAAGATACAAGCATCGCTCAACCATTTTCAAAGTTTTGTGAATGTGTTCATGTTTAGAGGTCTTGAAAAATACCATTGTGCTTGTGAGTGCATTGTGTTTGATTGTTATCGATAGATGTTTATGTTTGAGATATCTGATGTGTGTTAAAAACACAGATGTGTCCAAAGATAGTGTTAAAAAACACTGTTTATGGTGGTGTTGAAAAACACCAGTTTATGTCAGTAGCAAGTTGTCCTTGAGAAGTGACAAGATTACTGACTCAGGTGTAAACCAAAGATGTGATCAAATGGGGGGTCCATGGCCCCAAGTAATGATGACTAACTTTACTTATGTTGCAAGGACAAATGAGATGTGAGTGCCCCCAAGCATATGGTGTTGAATCAATGTTAGGTCAGGAGGGTTCGTAAAGGAACTAGAGTGTCACGAAAGTGACAAAAAGATATGTACGCATAGATTTGTCAAGACTAAGTATCGATAGATAGTGAGTGTGAGTATAGCTCCAATTGTAAAAAATGTGAGCAGTCTTGATAGAATAGCGGCAGTAGGTAGACGCAGTGAGAACCATTAGTGACCGATGCAAGAGAGATGCTCAAATGAAGTGATCATAGTATAAGCTAGACATCAGTAGCCAGACACAGTGAGAACCACTAGTGACTGATGTGAAATAGACCCATAAAAGATAAAAGGATAGTGCCCCCTAGATTAGGAGGGTTGTCCTTAGAGTGTGACCAGTTTCAATCCATGTGAGTTGGTGTCTTGACGGGAACTAAAAGCAAATGTAAGCAGGAAAGCAGGAAAGCAAGAATGCAGGAAAGAAACTGCATAAAGCCAAGTGGTGCTGCGATAGATATAGAATTGTGGAACAAGAGGCACCTATTTACCAGGTTTGCACCTTCTTGGCAGAAGTTCATTTTTTGCTACCATGATGCCTATTTGCCAGGTTTTCATCAATGGCACCTTTTTTTCTTTTTCTCTTCTTTTTTGTATTTTTCAATTTTTTAATTTTTTTGGTATTTTTGGAATATATGAAATTTTTTTTTGGAGATACATCAAAGCGCCTATCGCTAGGTTTTCACTAAGATGATCATTTTTTTAGGACTTTTTCAGATTTTTAGAATTTTTTTAGGACTTTAGTATATACATGAGCACACTGAAGATGTCTCAGCTATAGAACCACTACAAATGAAGAGCGTTGATGGTCTCTTTGAGTTGTTCTCCTTCAGTAGTAGAAAGTTCATAGGTACCAGATCCAAACACTATAGTGACAACATATGGACCAAGCCAATTTGGTTCAAACTTCCCTTTCTGGATCCCATGTTGTTGATTCTCTAGGTTCTCCCTCAGAACGAGGTCACCCTCTTGGAAATCCCTTGGTCTAACCTTCTTGTTATAGCTCTTGGACATCCTTTTTTGGTATGCTCTAAGGTGATTGAATGCCACTTGGTGACGTTCATCAAGTAATTCTAGCTCTTGTAGCTGAGATATTCTGTTATCTTCATCAGTAATGAGGCCTTTCAGGGAGACTTGTAGAGAAGGAATCTCAACCTCAATTGGTAACACAGCATCTGCTCCATGAACCAAAGCATAGGGGGTAGCCCCTATTGGTGTTTTTATACTTGTCCTATATGCCCAAAGAGCTAGATTGATCTAGAGATGCCAATCTCATCTGGATTTATGCACTGTGTGATGCAGGATTTTAAGGATTGTTTTGTTGGATGCTTCTATCTATCCATTACCTTGAGGATAATAGATGGAAGATCAATGTTGAGTAATTTTAAACTTAGAGCATAGCTCTATCAAATCCTTGTTTTTGAATTGTCCCACATTATTAGTAATAATTGCTGAGGCTACACCATGCCTGCAGATGATGTAGTTGAGAATGAACATAGCTACTATTTTTCCATTGGCAACGGTGAAAGGGACTTCCTCCACCCACTTAGTAAAATAGTCTGTAGCTGTGATTATAAACTTATGTCCATTGGAGGATGAGGACTAAATCTGACCCACCAAGCCAAAGGCCCATTGTTGAAATGGCCAAAAAGTAATGAATGGAATAAGCTCCTTGGCTGGAGCATGAATCAAATTACCATGTAGTTTACATTGTTTGCAAGACTTGGCAAATTGTGTAGCTTCTTTTTCCATAGCTGGCCAATAGTAACCAGCTCTAATAAGTTTACGGGCCAATGTCAGGCCATTAGAGAGAGACCCACAAATGCCTTCATTCACTTCTACTAACGCTCATTTGAATTCAACAGGTTCTAAACATCTAAGGAGGGTACCATCGAGAACACATCTATACAAGTTATTAGCGATGATGATGAACCATGAAGCACTGTGGATTAAGTGACGTTTCTCATTTTGGGAGTAAGTTTCCAGAACAATCTAGTCATGAAGGTATGAAAACTAGATATGATGGTAGCGAGATGAATCATGTCCAATAACAGAATAGATCATCCGGGAATCAGGGGAGTCATAGGATGGGTAGCGTAACATCTCCACTAGGAATTCATGTCAAAAATAATTTTCTGACATCTATAGCATAGAGGCGAGAGTAGCCATGGCATCTACTGCTTTGTTAGCTACCTTTGGAACTTATTGGAATGTGGCATGAGTAAAATACTTCTTGAGATCATCAACCAACCATTTATAAGGTACCAAATTGTCATCCCTTGTCTGATAGATATCGTTTACTTGATTGATGACTAACTGTGAATCTCCAAGGACATTGAGTTCATCTACTCACCACTCAAGGGCAATCTTCATACCATTGATTAGGGCTTCATACTCAGTAATGTTGTTTGTACAAGGAAACAACATCTTATATGCTTTTGGTAAAGAGTACCTTTGAGGTGTAATGAACAGTATCCCAGCACCTGACCCCTGTTGGGTGAATGAACCATCAAAAAACATAGTTCATGATCGATGTGTAAGAAGTAATATGGACTTAACTAGAAATTCAATGTGCAATGGTTGATGATCAACTAGAGGTGTTTCTACCAATTGATCTGCTATTGCTTGTCCCTTAATGGATTTCCTTTCAACATATTCAATATCAAATTCATTGAGAAGCATGACCCATTTAGCTAGTCTACCTGTGAGGGTAGATTTACTGAGAAAATATTTCAAAGGGTCAATTCTAGCAATTAGACGTGTAGTATGAGCCAGCATATAGTGCCACAATTTTTCTGAAGCAAATACCACTGCAAGGAAAGCCTTCTCTATAGTAGAATATTTTGTTTCATATGAGACCAGAGTTTGAATAATGTAATATATAGCCCTCTCTTTGTTGTGCTAATCTTCTTGAGCCAATAGGATACCTAATGATGTATCCATATTAGAAATGTAAAGTATAAGTGGCTTCCCATGAATAGGAGACATCAAGATTGGTGGGTTCAAAAGATTACTGTTTGATTTGTGTGAACCCTTGATCACATTCTTTGTTCCATTGATAAGCCACACCCTTGTGTAAAGTCTTGGTAAATGGTTGTGACTTGTCCGCCAGTTGAGAGATAAAATGTCAGATAGACTGCAATCGGCCTTGAAGCCCTCTCATTTGTCTGATGTTTTTTGGTGGTGGCATTTCCATGATAGCTTGTACTTTTGTAGGATCTACTTCAATTCCTTTGGAAGAGATGATATAGCCAAGCAATTTTCTAGATGTTACGCCAAATGCGCATTTCTTAGGATTGAGCCTCAGATTGAATTGTTCCATACGATCTAGTATAGGACCTAGATTGGCAAGATGCTTCTTTTAGTGTATGCTTTTAGCTAAAGTATCATCCACATAATCTTCCATTATTTTATGCATCATGTCATGAAATATGGTGGGAACAACTCTCTGATATGTAGCACCGGCATTTTTGAGTCCAAAGGGCATGAAATTCCAATAGAAGGTGCCCCAGGCACATGTGAAAGTTGTTTTCTCTTGGTCCTCTGGCAAAATTTTTATCTGGTTATAGCTAGAGAAACCATCCATTAGTGAGTACATTTCATACCCAGCTATCATATCAATATTAGGCAATGGAAAATCATCCTTAGGACATGCCAAATTCAAGTCTCAAAAGTCTGTGCAGACTCATATAGATTTATCATTTTTTGATACTGGAACAATATTAGAGATCCATTCTGCATAATCAATTACTATGATAAACACTGCCTCAAGAAGTTTCTCTAATTTAGCTTTGACAAGTAGAGATACATGTGGATGCATTTTGCGAAGCTTCTACTTGACGGGCTTAACACCTGGTGCAATGGATAAATGGTGCATGATTAGATCAGGGTCTAATCCTAGCATATCTAAATATTTCCATGCAAATTTTATCTTTTTTCTTCTGAAGAATGTAGTGAATTCCTCTCTTTCTGCCTCTGATAGTGATTGTACCAAGTGAATAACCTGAGGTTCTACCTTTATACCCAAGTTGATAGGTTGAGTTGGTTCAATAAGCACAGATGATCTCTCCTAGAAATGAATTGGAAGTGCATCAATTATCTCATCCTCAGGCACCTCGGAGAGCTTTTCACCCTTGGATACATCTTTTATTTTGACTGTTTTAGGATCTGATACTGCCACAATATGGTTTTCACCATTAGAGCGCCTATTTTTTCTTCTTTTTATTTTGTGACTAAGATACTTGATGTTAGCCTCGGTCATATTGACACTTTCTGCACTAGTGGAGGATGTTACAGGTTTGACAGTGTGTAGATAACAGGAAAGAGTGTAATTGTTCTAGAATGTAAGGACTTTGTTAGATGGGGAGGTAGAGTTCCAGTCTATAAGCTCGGGATGGTGAAGTGAAAGTGGAGTGATGGGTTCAAGTGCATTCATGGTATAATCATCAAAGGCATGGACAAGCAAGTCGAGACCCAAAGCGATCTCATCCAGAGGTATAGTCAAATTCCTTTGACTCCTAGCGACCGTAGCATATGACATGTTAACATCTAGGGAGTCATACTCGTGTGACCCTGCACTAGACCGGTCACTTACTTCAAGAAGGTTTTCATATGTGTTAGTTGTATCTGTATCTTTGTCAGAAGTGGCATATGACAAGCTGTCAAACTCATATTCATGGGAGTCCATTTCATCATTAGGTGTAATGTCAAGAACATGAGTGAAATCAACTCTTTGTCCCAAGTTGGGATAAGTTCTACCTAGAACCTCTGCTATGGTTAGATGAGAACCTATTGACCTAGGTACCTCAGTAGTGTTTGTAGCATCATCTGCCTCTTGTGTAATGAGAAGTGACTAGAATTCTTGGTCAAACTATTCTTGAAAGTGTGGTGGTATGTACAAATCACCTTGATGACCAGGATTTAGAGTATATATTTTTTTCCACTCCTCATAAGTTAATGGAGCAAGTGACATGCGGTATCAGAATCACTGTCAATGTCTACCATACTGACATGCGGTATAAAGTTATCTGGCTTAGCAAAGAATGATGTCAGGTCTGGAGGAATAGGATAAGGAAAAGTATCCTCATCAAATTTGTCTTCAGGTTCTTCAGTTTTAGGTGATTCTTTAGGTGTTGGTTTCTTATCTTCTTGAGGTACAAACTTATTTATTCCCAGTTGGAATGTGAGTTTCTGGAAGCCTATACTTGTGGAGTCACCTGTTCTATGACCAATAGCTTCAAGTGGTGCAATCAAGCCCTTATGATTCGCACCTATGGGACCATTTCCTTTGTAGCCAAAACATTGCATAATGGATAGACCTTTGCCATATTGCTCAGGTTTTATGTCATAAGGAGGAGTATTTTGTTCAGAATTGTCTTCTTCTCTATAGATCCAAGCTTTGATAGCTCTATTTTCAGCTTCTTCTTCTAATGGTACTGTGGCTTGTACAAAGGTATCACCATACTTTGTTGGAGGAGGAACTGTAGAAGGTTTAGTGCTCTCAGAAGGTCTCCCAAAAGAACATGGAGACAAAGGCAAGGATGTAATAGATAGCATAGGTTCAATCTGATATCCTCCCATATCAGTTTCTTTGAGTGTCAAACTCTTTCCCATTTCTTTTAATTTATTCTCAAGGAGTTCAATAGATTCTTTGTTGGTAGGCACAAAGATGTCAATAGATTTTGTGAGGGCATTGCAATCATAGCATGTATAAGCAGGTATAGTCACTTCAGATCCTTGGAATGGGAACTTAATGCACTGATGGTATGTGGAAGGGATAGCCTGCATTTCATGGATCCATGTCCTTCCTAATAGAATATTTTATGCCAAAGGAATGTCAAGCAATTGATAGACAACATCTCATTCAACAGGACCAACTCTTATTGGAAACACAACTAGCCCCTTGGATTTACGTTCTTCCTCATCATAGGCCTTAATAGTAATCTTTTTGTGAGCATCAATGCAATCTTCACCATAGACTAACTCAATAAGGAAACTAGAAAAGAAAATATTTAGGCCAGCACCGTTATCTATGAGAACATGGTGAACACGCTTTGGACCAATCATGACTTCAATGTGTAGAGGGTTATTCTGTGGATGACTCAAAGAATAGTCGTGTTCCTCAGAGAAAGATAAGTAAAGTGAGGAGGTCAAGTGACCTACCATAGATTGAAACTAGTTGAGATCAAGATCTTTTGGGACATTTGCCTCAGTGAGGGCTTTGTCCAAGATTTCCCTGTGAGAAGGGGAGATTTTTAGGAGCTCAAAAATAGCTATCTGAGCATTAGTACATTGTAATTGATCGAGAATTTTGTAATTGGCAGCATTATATGAGGAACCCACTTTTGGATTCTTATTAGCAGAGTCAACCTTAACTTTGTCTGAAGGTTGGGTTGATGTAGATATAGAAGGCAACCATTTTCTCTATTTTGGAGATGGCTCTAGAGATGGTATAGAAGGCTCAGGGCCTTTGAGGATGATTTTAGCACGAGATCGAGTAACAACATTGGCGCTGACTTGAGACTATCCTTGTTTAGAAGACTGAGGTGTAGACCCTCGCAAAGTGAAAGGTTTTTTGGACTTGGAAGTATCTTTCTTTCCCTTGAGAATGATGACATTACAATATTTAGTATCAAGAGGTTCAACCATATTAATGACATTGTCATTATTGGTGTAAGTATAGTTGACCTTAGCATTAGTATTTTTTCCTTTAGATGATTCACCTTTTCCATGAGGAGGAAATGGATCCTTGAAAGCTTGATGATAAAAAATTTTGTTGTGACCTCCCACAACAATAACCTCACTATCAATGAGATCCTAGATTTTATGCCGCAATTTAAGACAAGTAATCATTTTATAACCTTTGTTTTGGTGAAGATTACAATAAGTGGATTCATTCCACCAAGAGGGTCTAGGTTGTAGATCATAAGGTCATGAATTATCCAATGAAGTGAGTAAATGGTTGTCCACAAGAGTCTTGTAAACCACCTCAAGAGGTTCTCCTAAAGGAGTGAACTCACTCTTGGGCCTAGGAGCCCACGGTTTAGGTCCAGAAAATTATGAAGTACTCGATTTGGATTTTTCCACAGCCTATTCAGTGGCTTTGGCCACTTGCATCATGGTAGTGAGATTAAAGGCAGCCTTGGAAGGATTAGGAGTCACATTGTCTACAACTCCATCATTCACAACATTTTGGTTTTTGTTGGGAAATTTGGGTTTATCTTTGCTTGAGGAAGAAGACCCTTGTTTATTTTCCTTGTGTAAGGTCAATTCTCCTTTCTTGATCATGAATGTCTTGATTCTTACAACTTGTTTAATCATATCATCAAAGGTTAGAGGACCTTGTAGCTATACTTGATACCCAAAGTTGGGGAGAAGATTATCAAGAAAGATGTCCAACTTTTTGGATTCAGGTATCTTGCGAGAATATTGTCTATAGAGTTGTCTCCATCTTTGGAGAAATTCCAAGAATGATTCCCCATTATTTGTTTTCAAATTGCAAAGATCTCAGATATGAACCGGATGTTAGATTTTGTGAGAATAGTGTTGTAGAAATAAATTGGCAATTTCGTCAAAAGTTTTGATGCCAATTGGTAGTCTAGAGAACCATTCCATAGCTGATCCTCCCAAACTACGTGGGAAAAGATGCATGAGATAGGTTGTGTCATGTATGAATTCCATGGAAAGAGCACCAAAATCTCTCAAATGGTCTCGAGGGTCAGATGTACCCAAGTATTTGTCATATTTAGGAAGTTCAACTCCTTTGGGAAAAGGAGGCATGTGAAGATCTTTATCAAATGGGAAAGGACAGATTCTTTCCAGTGTGAATTGTGTAATAGGTTTGTCTTTCTCTTTCAAGAGTTTAGAGAGTTTCTCTTGCATGGTTTGCATTTCCTTTTGCAAGCAGGAGTTTTTAGTTTCTTCCTCTTTCTCAATAAGTGTCTCTACCTTGTAATTAGAGGGAAGTTTGGCACCTTGGGTAGCTAATTCGAGAAGATATTTCTCCTTCTCTTCTTTCATTATGACCACCATCATTCTCATGAAGTTTTTATTATTGCGGGCCTCTACGATATCCCCTTGGGTTATCTCCTTCTCTTCTTGATGAGGAGGGTTTTCAGTCTGGTTGAAATAGGGTCCACCTAGTTGACTGTGATCTGTCGTATTGCTAGAATGCAAGGATTCAAGGTGTAAAGACTCGGTATGAAAAGATTGAGTGTTCTCTAAATTTGGGTCTTCTTGGAACAAAGGATTTCAAACCCTACTAATATCCACTAGAAATGACTGTTTATTGTAAGGTCAACATACCAGGAAAGGAGATCAATATGATTCCTCTCTATATGTAGCCGATAATGGTTTGGAAAGTACAAAATCATCTTGATTGATTGAAGGAAATGTTTTCCCACTTCGAGTTGTGACAGTTATAGAAAAATTTTGAACAAAGGAATGTGAACTAGGACCAACCTTGAAACTATATCAAAGTAATTGCACAGAACATGCCAAAAGGTGAAGTATCCTTGGTGCAAATCATCAGAGATGAGGCTAGAATAGCCAAGAGATGACTATTGCGACACAAGGCATGACAACACAGATGAAAAGAGATCAAAAAGACATGAGATGAGACCAGTTTAGGAAAGAATCATGTAGTTCTCAACCCAAGAAACCAAGTTTTAGACTACGTGAAGATCGATGGCAGAAAAACAAACCCATATCAAAGACCAGATTTGATAGAAGTACACCTGACTGACAGCATTTAGCTTGCTTTTTTGGATAAAAGACTCCAGTTTTGCGCGAAGAAATGTTCTGTCACACAAAGTTTCTCACCGACCCACGCAAAAATTTGCAATATTCGCACAAAGAATGAAAAGTGATAGAATAATGGCACACTATTGCCAAATATCTCACAACAGTTTATGTCGTATCGTGCAAAGATTCTCAGTAAAGCATGCGAAGATTGGGAAATGTTGCGTGAAACTATGCAAAGATTGAAAAAAGAACGTTTATAGAATCAAACTGTTGTGACCAGTTTGCATTTCCCAAGATGAAGTCATGCTATTTTCAGATAGATAGTTCAATTATAGATTGTTTTGGACATGTTCAAGATTGACAGTTTTTGTGTTTTGATGATAGTTTTGATTGTTCAAATGATACACCCACGCAAAACACATTAAACAGAATGTTTGTAGTACTAGAAAAAGAACATCACAATCCTAGGATAGCCAGGACAATATCTATTGAATCTCCACTTGAACCAAAGTTCAGCTATGCTTACTCTTAGCAGAAAACTTAGAAGCTTGGAGGCACAGGCTCCTCCTTACATATGCACTCACTTCTCAGGCACACCAAGCTTCGAACCCCAAAGGAATTGCTTCCCAAAGGGCTGTTATCTCTACTAAAAGCAGTAAAAATGTTGGGTATCTTAGTCACTCTCTGACCTTCCACACTAATAGATAGAGGGTTTTTGGAAACTAGAACAACAGTTTGTAGTAAGGACATCTATTCAGGTGGTTTTGATCAAGTCATTTTCCCAATAAAGGGGGCTCTCCCAATCCTTTCAAAGAAAGGCTTTCACCTTAACGATGTCGGGACTTTAACGCACCACTAGGGTACTGGAGGAGATTTTGGTTGCCATAAAAAATTCACACCTGTCTATTGTGACATTAATCATAATAGTATTTTTTGTATACCGGTTTGGAAGGGCTTGGATTTATCCTGTTACCGGTTGGGCATCCACTCTCACCGGCTCTGCTAAAGCTCTCTGGAGGTAGCCACTCTAGAAGAATCACATGAATTTCTCTTACACCCAAGATCCATAAAGGCAAGGGGAGAGGATATGTTCATGTAGTTCTTAGGATTACAATCTTAAAAACACTTCAATCATGCAAGACAATGATTCATTTTAAGCACCAATCGAAGTGTGTTTTAACTACTAAAAATAGATATAAGAAGTTGTGAAAACACGCAAGGTCTTCAACAAATGTCCTGCAATAAACACATTAGTAGTTTGTAATGCCTTTCTTCATATCAACATCCTACAACAAATGCGTTAGAGGTTTATAATGGCTTTTCTTTATCTCAGCATCCTGCAAACCACTGTTATGCTGTTTCAAAAGATAAAATCAGAGAAACACAGATGTCCAAAAACAATAGGTGGTTAGAAAACCGAGGCAATAAAATATCAAAATGAAAGCTCTGGAATGTAATTTTGTGCAATAAAGTATGCTAGATTACATGAAGAAGTAGTAAAATCCACGTGAAGAACTAGAAAGTTTGCACGAGACGCTCAAAAAGTTTGCACAAAATTAAAACAGAGTTGTATGGAAGTACAGACAAAATGCAAGAAAATGAAAAAAATGAAATGAAATGAGGCTAGAATAGAATGTACCTACCCCACGGTGGGCGCCAGAAATGTATGTGGTAAATTTGGCCTTGTTAACTCACCATACACTTCAACATAGTCCTTCTTCACCAGATACACACAAGACTGAATATGAGATTATTCATCTTGTCTGCCTGCATGATTCGACCTGTTTCCTTCTATCCAGACTAGGTTTTCAAAATAGCTCTCAGAACGAGAGTCTTACAACCATAGACCAATCTAGGAATGAAGGATTTTTCTCCATGAATGCAATACAATGCAAGATTATTCTAAGAATTGAAAGATGTAAGATAATCTAAGACATGATTCCAATGCAATTATACTAGAAATTAAAACTATCCTATTGCAAAATGAAATTACTCTATATGAGATTATCAAGAAATGTGACAATAATTCAGTATTCTAACAATGCATGAAAAAGTGAGTGGGGCTTTTGAATGAGGAATGAGATTTCTTTTATAGACTCAGCGGTGATCAGAATAGAAACTTTCCTCTTTGAAATAAAACAGATAGAAAAGCCAGTTCAAAATAGAAAGCTTTATTTAAAAGAATACAATAAATTGTTTTATCTCTGCTTTAACTATTTTCTTTCTTTGATTTAATTTTGTTTTATTTGAATTTAATTGTTTTCTTTTTGTTTAAAGCACAATTAATTCAAAGATTCTATTTCTGAACAGAAGAAAGATTTTTGAGAGAATATCCAATTAATTAAATCAATATGACCTCATAAATAGGTTTTTCTCAATTATCTGAATAATTAAATTCAATTATTGAAAATGAGGATATTTATTTAATAATTGAATCTTATTTAATTCCTTTTTCATGTGTCTTAGCTAAAGAGGGTGAATTTAATTTAATTAAAGTGCTAGGACTTTATAATTAAATTAATTCAATCATAAGGTTTGTTTATCCAATAGATATTTAGGAATTAAATATAATGTATGATTAATGTAGATTTAGGATTTTCTGCATTTGATACTTAGGTCGAGTAGAGTAAGTTAAAACTCAGAATTGCCTAGTACAATAGGACTTTGATGATTCAGAAGAATGACAAATGCAAAAAAATTGGTTAGGGTTGCAAGATGCCAATTTTGGGGTGTTACACTAATCGGTCGTAAGGTGTCAAAAGTGGCCATAGGACCCATTAATGGGTATTAGGACCACTTAAGACACCTTACAATCCCTAATATGTACTCTTAGACTTCCTAATGAGTTGTAAGGTGTGATAAGGGGTCTTACGACTCATTAGGAAGCCTAAGAGTACATCTTAGGGGTCACAAGGTGTCTAAAGGGGTCGTAGGACTTATTAATGCGTCATATGACCCCTTATGACACCTTACAACCCATTAGGAAACCTAAGGGTACATATTAGTGGTTGTAGGGTGTATTAAGGGGTTGTAGGACCCATTAATGGGTCCTAGGAACCCTTAAGACACCTTACGACCCCTAAGATGCTCTGTTAGGCTTCCTAATGGTTCGTAACATGTCATAAGGGGTCGTAGGTCCAATTAATTGGTCCTAAGACCCTTTAAGCCACCTCACGACCTCTATGATGTACTCTTAGGCTTTCTAATGGGTCATAAGGTGTCATAAGGGGTTGTAGGGTCCATTAATGGGTCCTAAGACCCCTTAAGACCCCTTAGGACCCCTAAGATGTACTCTTAGGCTTCCTAATGGGTCTTAAGGTGTCATAAGGGGTTGTACGAACCATTAATGGGTCTTAGGACCCCTTAAGACACCTTACATCCCCTAAGATGTACTCTTAGGATTCCTAATGGGTCTTAACATGTCATAAGGGGTCGTAGGACCCATTAATAGGTCCTAAGACCCCTTAAGCCACCTTATGACCCCTAAAATGTAATCTTAGGCTTCCTAATGGGTTGTAAGGTGTCAAAAGTTGTCATAGGACAAATTAATGGGTATTAGGACCCCTTAAGACACCTTATGGCCCCTAAGATGTACTCTTAGGCTTCCTAAAGAGTTTTAATGTGTGATAAGGGGTCTTACAACCAATTAGGAAGCCTAAGAGTATATATTAGGGGTCATAAGGTGTCTTAAGGGGTCTTAGGACTTATTAATGGGTCCTATGACCCCTTATGACACCTTACGACCCATTAGCAAGCCTAAGAGTACATCTTAGGGGTCATAGTGTGTATTAAGGGGTTGTAGGACCCATTAATGTGTCCTAGGAAACCATAAGACACCTTACGATCCCTAAGATGCACTCTTAGGCTTCCTAATGGGTCGTAACATGTCATAAGGGGTTGTAGGACCCATTAATGGGTCCTAAGACCCCTTAAGCCACCTTACCCCCTACGATGTACTCTTAGGCTTTCTAATGGTTTGTAAGGTGTCATAAGCGGTTGTAGGACGCACTAATGGGTCTTAAGACCCCTTAAGACACCTTAGGACCACTAAAATGTACTCTTAGGCTTCCTAATGGGTCTTAAGGTGTCATAAGGGGTTGTAGGAACCATTAATGAGTTTTAGGACCCCTTAAGACACCTTACAACCCCTAAGACATACTCTTAGGCTTCCTAATGGGTCATAACATGTCATAAGGGGTCGTAGGACCCATTAATAGGTCCTAAGACCCCTTAAGACACCTTATTACCCCTAGGATGTACTCATAGGCTTCCTAATGGGTCATAACATATAAAAGGTGGTCGCAGGACCCATTAATGGGTATTAGGACCCATTAAGACACCTTATTACCCCTAAGATGTACTCTTTGTCTTCCTAATGAGTTGTAAGTTGTGATAAGGGATCTTACAACCCATTAGGAAGCCTAAGGGTACATATTAAGGGTCATAAGGTGTCTTAAGGGGTCTTAGGGCTTATTAATGGGTCCTATGACCCCTTATGACACCTTACAACCCATTAGCAAGCCTAAGAGTACATCTTAGGGGTCATAGGGTGTATGAAGTGGTTGTAGGACCCATTAATGAGTCTTAGGAACCCTTAAGACACCTTACAACCCCTAAGATGCACTCTAAGGCTTCCTAATGGGTCGTAACATGTCATAAGGTGTCATAGGACCCATTAATAAGTCCTTAAGCCACCTTATGACCCCTACAATGTATTCTTAGGCTTTCTAATGGGTCGTAAGGTTTCATAAGGGGTTTTAGGACCCATTAATGGGTCCTAAGACCCCTTAAGACACCTTAGGACCCCTAATATGTACTCTTAGGCTTCCTAATGGGTCTTAAGGTGTCATAAGGGGTTGTAGGAACCATTAATGGGTCTTAGGACCCCTTAAGAAACCTTACGACCCCTAAGATGTACTCTTAGGCTTCATAATGGGTCATAACATGTCATAAGGGGTCGTAGGACCCATTAATAAGTCCTAAGACCCCTTATCAAACCTTACAACCCCTAAGATGTACTCTTAGGCTTCCTAATGGGTCGTAAGGTGTCATAAGGGGTCGCAGGAGCCTTCTCACCCATTGCTCTCACCCCTTCTCTCTCTCTCTCTCTCTCTCTCTCTCTCTCTCTCTCTGTGTGTGTGTCTAACATAGGGCGTACACCCTATAGGGCGTGCGCCCTATGTAAGAACACAAAAAATGATAATAAAGTTAAGAAAATTGTGAAAGAGGCCCACTTTACTGTTGCTATCTTTTTTTACAGTCTGCTTGACAAATATTTTCTTTTCATGGTGTTGAAAATCACAAAGAAGTATATTCTATCAATTTGCAACACATTTTTGTTTAGAAGTCAACATCAAAGAATGAAAGTCAATAAATCTTCACCAAAAGTGATCCATTGAGGTAAGTTTTTAATTTTTTACATTTGAATTGTGAATAAAGAGTCTTTTTGTACATGCATTGCTATGATATGGATTTGTTGAAGAAATAATTTAACATATTGTAAAATATTTCTATTATATTTTGAGTTAATATTGTATGTGGTAAATTTGGCCTTGTTAATTCACCTTACACTTCAACATAGTCATTCTTCACCAGGTACACACAAGACTGAATATGAGATTATTCATCCTGTCTGCCTGCATGATTTGACCTGTTGCCTTCTATCCAGACGGGGTTTTTGAAATTACTCTCAAAACGAGAGTCTCACAACCATGGACCAATCTAGGAATGAAGGATTTATCATGATAAATGAAATACAATGCAATATTATGCTAAGAAATGAGAGATATGAGATAATCTAAGACATGATGAGCAATGCAATTATTCTAGAAATTAAAGCTATTCTATTGAAAAAATGATATTATTCTATATGAAGCTATGACAATAATTCAGTATTCTAACAATACATATTTTCTTCAGAAATTCAGGGGGGTTTTGAATGAAGAATGAGAGTTCTTTTATAGACTCAGAGATAATCAGAATAGAAACTTTTCTCTTTGAAATAAAATAGATAGAAAAGCCAGTTAAAGTTAGAAAGCTTTATTCAAAAGAATACAATAAATTATTTTCTCTCTGCTTTAACTATTTTCTTTCTTTGATTTAATTCTATTTTATTTGAATTAAATTGTTTTCTTTCTCTTTAAAGCCCAATTAATTC
>MU223366.1:2575163-2604058 GCA_018584345.1 Thuja plicata | reverse complement strand
TCATAACACATGATATGATTACGGGGAAACCTTGATCAGAGGAAAACCCCGGTGGGAATTAGTACCCACAAATATTGTACTAAGTATAATGAACTTGTGAGAGTTCCTTTGCCCTGTTAGAAGCAGTGCTTATGATATGAGTACAATGACCTGGTTAAAGGTCAGACCCTATTAAGATTCTTTTACAAAACCCTATTAAAGGCATATGACTCACTACCTAGGCTCACTGCCCAATAAGATGAAGTCTACAACCTTTTGAAAGATGATATGCACTATATCAAAATGAACTGTTGTGATGACACTGTTGTCTGATCAGTTCCGTGTATGCGTGAATTCTCTTACTCTCTCAAAGAGCTATATCATATATTGAATTCATAGTACTATCCCTCTGTATCTTCCTCTTACATAATAATTGACACTTCTTTCATATATTTACATTACATACTTATATATGCAAATCCAAATAGGTGTGACTCAAAATAGAACACTACTTGGCCCTAAAAAAAAATATACAATGCTTCCAAAACAAGTCAGCTTCAAGCGTGTTTACTAAAATGTTAATTACATCATTACAAACATATAACAAAAGGCACTTATCCATTACATCACAAAATAACACATGCTGATCAAATCACTTAGTCAGCTTCCATGCTCTGTCTCTTGGACTGCTGGTCTATTGATCTGCTTGTAACTTTTCCGTACCATAGTTCCATACTATGCGTGTCTAGATGTATCATGTACACATATCATACAACTTATATCTGAATGTGCATAAGCTGAATTGATCTCTTGCACATGCGCTGATGTGCTGATCGCTGAGTATCTCTGTTCTGCCCTATTTTTCTTACTTAGTCATTTTGTCTTTCATGATAGAAACTAAAAATGAATTTGTTGCCATGATGACAACACAAAATGATTCATGCATCCTCAGGTAGTCAACTTGCAAACAATCTCCCCCTTTGTCATTTATGGCAACAAAGGAATGTGGCCAAGTTACTCAAAATGACTTAACACAAAAAGTGATTGTATAACATCATATATACATATACTTCTCCACATATACACATTCTATATTACTCCCCCTTTGACATTAATGACAAAGGTGTACAAAAAATTGTAAGTGTACTGCATACTTACTCCATATATACTTTAGGGTACGCAATTTTAAGAGATTGGATCTCTTTATGCCAAAATGCTTTCATAGCATCGACTGTTTGTAGATGCGCGCACAATGCATATGCCAGCTTCTCCATTTTTATCAGATCCATGTAGGGACCTTGATCATATGTCAAAATAGTGGCATCAATCTATTTGATGTTCTCATTGAGGACTGCTAAGGATGGAGCAAGTGCATTTCTTAACTGTGTTTGCCTTACCCTTATCTTTCTGATTTCTAGCTTTGCTTTCTCAATTTTGTCTAACTGCCCTTCATAGAAATTGTTACATATGTTCATGTCTTGCTTCGAGGTTTCAACTAATTTTCTTATGCTATCTATCATTAACTCTACCTCTTCTACTTTTTTTGGTGTGCTCAGATTTGAGCTTTACTCTGTCCATATAGTTAGCTATGACTCTCTTTCCTTTATCTGCCAATTCCTTCAATATAGACTGCCCAATCTTTAAGGAGTTCAAGTCTAAGGTAAAGTTCTTTACCAAATCATCCAGTCTCTCCTTCTTGTATTCATCTTCTACAATCTTAGTAGTAGAGTCTACTAAGCTTATGAAATGTGACTTGAAGTTTGACAAAAAATTGTCCACATCTTCAACTGATTGGACTTTGGCTACTTTCTGATCAGTAGGCACTAAGTCATTCAAAATGTTCACTGTTTCCAAGAAACGAGGGTTCCTCATCACTTTTTTTTCCTTTTCTTTTTCCATAGCAAGAACGCTGATTTTGATTAGGTCTTCTTCTCCCCATGCATCCAAACTTGTTGAGTCAGGAGTTAACCTTGACAACAATGAGGTAGATGGCTGAGTGGATGGTGAGAATATAGTGTTCTGGATGGTATCCACGCATTCAACCTTCACTGGTTTCTCTTTTTTTAGTGTCTTGTCACCTTGCATATCATCTTGAGTATCTTCATTTATGTCAATTTGATCATTGATGGGAATATCATCTTGTTGTGCGGTGGTATGATCAGTGCACATTTCTTCAGTGCTTACAAATGCCTTATCAACGTTGTCCATATCTTTTTCAGATGCAGTCATGGATATCTTGACATTGTCAACTACTATAGTGTCTTCTGAGTCTTTATCTGTATCAGAAGTTATTGCCACTATGGGCACTGAGGCCTGTGGACTTGTCATGGGTGCAATCTGAATTACTAGAGTTGTAGCCTGTTTGGGAGGAGCTAGAGTAACTTTTGTTGTAGGCGTCGTTGGTGGATACATGTGTCTGTCCATAAAGACTTGTGCAAATGCCTTTTCAGTTTCCTTACCTATTTGTTCATACTCCTTTTTCATTATTTGTAGGGTCCTTGTCTTAGTTTGGAGATGAGGCTTCATCAGATCTAACAATATAGCCTTCTCATCATGGGAGCATACAGGAAGAAGAGTATCCAATGTTTCTTCTCTTATCCTCATGTCTTCCTCAATTGCATGTCTTTTCATTATCTCCAACAAGTTCCATAACTGATCTAGTATTACTGTCTTAAGTTCAAGAACTATCTTTTTGAACTTGATCATGTGAGATATGATCATAGAATGTATCTTGGTCTTATCAATTTATTGATACTTGTCATAGACTTTAGATAGTGTATCTAATCTCCCTTCATTAGCAATCCTATTCCTCAACACATTTAGACTAGGTCTAAATCCTACCTCAGGTGGAGCTTGAATATTCTTAGCTTTTCTCAGAGTGTTCCTTGAGGATGGGTGATTTGAAGGTGCCTATTTTCTTCCTCTAGTCTTCTTGCTTGGTGTAGACAGTGGAGATGAATCTAAGTCAATGGTGGTAGAGGGCGCAGAGGTGCTCTCTACATTCTTCTTCTTATGGATCTATTTAGCTTTGTCAAGTTCTTTTGTTATTTTTGCATCTCTTGCTTTGTCAAGATCTTCTTGAGTGACTCCATGAAATTTCAGTATGTTGGATGTTATTCTGGAGGCTTTCCTTTTGTTATCAGCACTGTGTAAGATAGTATCCACTTCATTGGTCTTTTCTCTATAGGTGCCCCACCTAGGCTCATTAGGATCTTTGGGTGCTGACAATAGAACTTGTGCATATCCTTCTAAGACATTTTCTTCCACTTCATAACCAAGAGGATGAATCCATTTGGTTCTTGGTTCAACTGCCTCCATGCATGTGCAATCTATTTCTACCATGAAGCATATGGTATCCTTGTATTTGTCAACTATCTTCTCAGATAGTCTATACCTATTCTGCATTTTGATTCTGAATGTCTTTATATCCATATCCATGGCATCTCTTACGCTAATTTCTAATGTGACCTTGAGTGATATATGAGACATTGTGGGTTTGCTCCTATCTAGGTAGAGGTTTGCAGCCTTTCCAACTATATGGAAATACAAGTAGATGATTAAAGATCCAAACTTGAATGTCTTTCTTCTATCATGTTTGATGATTTGGATGTTGTCAATCAATTGACCGTGCAAGATCTCACATAGGTTGTATTGAGTGTTATCCTTCACCATTCTTATAGCTGCTAGGACCGTTGCTACAGAGACACTGTTCAACCTTCTTTCTTGCTAAAAGTCATATCTGAGTATCATTGTCAGAAGTTTTATATCATCTTCTTTGATAGGGTCAACTGTCATTCCGTGCTTGTCACTTCTAGATAGACAAACTTGTTCAATCTGATTTTTGACATCTTTTCCAGTGGGAAAGAGTGGTCCAATGTTTGGAAGTTTGGTTAATTCATGAATTAGGTTAGTGGTGATACGCACAGGGACCTCACCAATCCAGTAAAGATCATCACATATTCTGCTCAACAAAATCTTTACCCATTTGGGCTCATCAAACTCATGCACATTAGAATACTCAAAGATAGGGTTATCAATCAAGTGCTTGAATTCATTTTTGAATGTGTAGTCAGGTTTCATCATGGATGCCATATGAGTAGCTATTTTAACATCTCCTATTGTTTTCTTCTTACAGTATATGTACACGTGGATATCTTCCATGTGAACAACACCTAGCGGGGTTTTGGAGAAAGCCCCTTCCAAATCATCTAGTATGGATTTGAATGGATGCCTCTTGAAAACAAACCTTTTTCTCTCTACTATATCAAACACAACTGGAGTTGCCATACTTACTTGGAATTATCTTAAGTAGGGTTTCACAAAATTTTGAAATGGCACGACTGCTAGGGTTTTGTTTCAAACTTCTTATCCATTTGGTCAACTGCCAAATTTGTTATGCCTTCGTGCCTTGATGTATAGTGCTCCAATGCTCTCCAAATTCTATGCTCTTCAAATGAAAGTGTGAAGATGATCAAATACTTTCTTTCTTTTTATACAATCTACCACATTTAATGTTTGCAACCATACGCAAATTAACCAGTGATTTTGAAACTTTGATCTTGATACATTTTAGATAATGCATGAATGCACATAACAACATAATGTTCTTGTAACCATGATTTCATAGGTGCATACTCAGAGGTGAGTATACCAACTACACAGGGGTCCTGAGCTAGAATAGCTCCCCCTAAGACCAATAAGGTCTATTCAGGAAGAAGTAGAGGGTGCGTCCACTGTGGATGCATCAACTACTTTGTCAACATCATTTTCCTTCTTTACTTCAACCCAAATTTTTCTTGAATCTTCATTTGCTTGAACAAACTTAGCTTCTCCTTTCTCTTCAAATAGTGATTTCTTAGGTTCATCTTGCTTCTGAGTTTTGGATCTACAAAACTTTGAGATATGTCCTGCCTTTCCACATGTGTGACAAATAATAGGAGGTTTGATGCTTTTGTTCATCATGCCACATTGCTTTGCTGTGTGTCCATTTTAGTTACATATCTAACATGTAGTGTTCTACAAATTCCTTTGAGGTTGATTTCTCTGATTGTTTTGATTCATTCTTCTTTAATTTTTCTGTGACTAAGTTCTGCATTGTATAGCCCTATGACCAAATTTATTACAAGAGAAACAATAACCATTGAAGGGTCTTACCTTTTTGCAATCTCTTGCCAAATGACCATGTTTGTTGCATGCATAACAAGTTCTATTAACTTGCTTGATTTCCCTTTTTGGTAGATCTACTTTAATCTCTTCAACATTTTCAACTTTCCTTGCTTTTGAAGGTGCTTCACGAGGTTTCTCTCTTTCCTGTAATGAATTGACTTCAGTTTGTGTTATATTGAATCCAAGACCAGTAGTGTCACCTTTTTTCTTTTGTGCATTGAGCTGAGATTGAAGTGAATCGGAACTTGTGTGGAGTTTATCAATCTTATCCTTTTCTTCTGTTAATTCAAATTCCAACTTCTTTTTTATGTTTTCCAATTGTAGAACTTTCATGTTTTCTTTTAAAAGTTCATCATCTAGTTGCTTTCTTTCTTTGATATTTTCTTCAATATAAATTTGACTGTCTGTGAGCTGTTCATCCAGATTCTCAACTTTAACCTTCAAAGACATATTCTCTTCATTGAGCTTTTTGATCATTTTCCCTAAGTCACTTGTAGAACAATCTTTCAAATCTTTTCTTAGTTTCTTGATAAGCATTTGTGAGCCATCAACTTTCAGTCTAAGTTCTTCATTTTATTTTTCAGATCTATCAAGATCTTCAAGAGCTGCTTCAAGATTCTTTTTCAAATGTTTTGCTTCTGCTGAGTCCATGATCTCCTTAAGTGGTTAAAATTATTTGCTGAGGACCAGAGCTCTAATACTAATTGTTAGAAACACTGAGAGGGGGGTGGGGTGAATCAGTTTTTGTCTATTAATTACTTTTTAGCAACTTAAGCATTTATCAAACATACATAGAATGAAGCTTAACATAACAAATCATAACACATGATATGATTATGGGGAAACCTTGATCAGAGGAAAACCCCGATGGGAATTAGTACACACAAATATTGTACTAAGTATAATGAACTTGTGAGAGTTCCTTTGCCCTGTTAGAAGTAGTCTTTACAATATGAGTACAATGACCTGGTTAAAGGTCAGACCCTATTAGGAGTCTTTTACAAAACCTTGTTAAAGGTATATGGCTCACTGCCTAGGCTCACTACCCAATAAGATGAAGGCTACAACCTTCTGAAAGATGATATGCACTATATCAAAATGAACTGATGTGATGACACTGTTGTCTGATCAGTTCCGTGTATGCGCGAATACTCTTACTCTCTCAAAGAGCTATATCATATATTGACTTCATAGTACTATCTCTATGTATCTTCCTCTTACATAATAATTGACACTTCTTTCATATCTTTACATTACATACTTATATATGCAAATCTGAATAGGCGTGACTCAAAATAGACCACTAGTCGGCCCTAAAACAAAATATACAATGCTTCCAAACAAGTTAGCTTCAAGAGTTTTTACTACAAAGTTAATTACATCATTATAAACATATAACAAAAGGCGCTTAGCCATTACATCACAAAATAACACACACTGATCAAATCACTTAGTCGGCTTCCATGCTCTGTCTCCTGGACTGCTGGTCTATTGATCTGCTTGTAACTTTTCCGTACTGTAGTTCTGTACTATGTGTGTTTGGATGTAGCATGTACACATATAATACAAATTATATCTAAACACGCATAAGTTAAATTGATCTCTTGCACATGCATTGATGTGCTGATCGCTGAGTATCTCTGTTCTACCCTATTTTTCTTACTTAGTCATTTTGTTTTTCATGACAGAAACTAAACATGACTTTGTTTCCATGATGACAACACAAAATGAGTCATGCATCCTCAGGTAGTCAACTTGCCAATAGTATATACTTACTAGCACCTTCACCAATATTCTTATCACACCTTTAAAGTAATAATCACCCTAGTTAAATTGGGGCATAACACATAGATCTATATATATGAAAAGGAAATATTCATTTATCATTATCATTGTTGATCAAGTTATAACATATTGTAATCTTAAGATCATGATCATAGATAACAACACAATCTTTCATTAAAATGATAAATATTCAAACCCATGGAAGATTAAATGAATCAAGATCAATCCTTTTCAAAACATTAAAAACACTTGAAGGCATCATTAAACCAAAGATATGATTCTCCTCAAAACATTGTCTTCTAGGTAATGATTGTAAGTTAATTACTTTTACCATCAATGCGAATTGGTGATTTATAATGCAATGGTAAAATATGTAAAATTCCCTTTAATTGTATCAGGATTTATATGAAAACATCACATAGGACCTTGAACTTAGTTAGAAGCACATTCAAGATCAATTGCAATTACATAATGTCCTTAAGGAAAAAGTTACCAGATTAGATTCCTAGATTCCCCTAGTGAGAAGAAACTTTATGAAAAATATTCTTATATAATGCAAATCTTTAAGCATTAAGACATACAAAAGTGAATAAATACATGATAACACTTTGATAAGACAAAGATGATGAAAAAAAGAAGCTATAAAAGACAAGTAGGTATGTGTAGATAGGTACTTCCCTGAATAAGAATAGATACAAATCATTTTGTTGATATGGGTTCCACCAATTTACTCATACCTTCATGATGGCATTATACCTAAAACCTTTAACCGATCTGAATGCAGAAACCTTACCCAAAATTCCTCTCAACATTCCCTTATCGCTGGTGATTTGTATAGGAGGCATCTAGATGGAACACTTCTCAGATACTTAGAAAAGGGAGAATCTGACCAAGCCTTAGTTGACATCCATGAGGGCATCTGTGGGGGACATTCCAATGGTGTTTCCATGGCCCAAAGGTTGCTTAAGGTGGGGTACTATTGGCCTATGATGCAGATTGATGCAGTAAATTTTGAAAAGTCATGTGAAAAGTGTCAAAAACATGGTAACCTGATACATTCTCTAGACAGGGAGCTCATTCCTTCCATATCTCATTGGCCATTTCTTTGTTGGGCCTTTGATCTTGTTGGGCATATTCATCCCAACTCATCAGGTGGACACAATTTTATTATCATTGCTATTGATTACTTCACTAAATGGGTAGAAGCTTTCCCACTTTCTATTGCCTTGGGCAAGATAGTCTCTCTATTCATTCTGAACCATATCATCTGCCGATATGGAGTGCCTTCTAAAATTATCACTAACAATAGAGGTTAGTTTAAAAATAAGGACCTTAAACAACTCTGCAAGAAATTCAAGATTAAACAACATTGGTCATCCATTTACTTCCCGCAAGGAAATGGTCAAGCAGAGGCATCAAACAAAACCATTCTTAAAATCTTACATAGAACAGTCTGTAAGAATCGTAGAGATTAGCATTTATAGATAAATCCAGCTTTATGGGCCTATAGAATGAGTATTCATACTCCTACTGGGGGTACTCCTTTTTCCCTTGCATATGGTGCTGAAGCAGTGTTACCTTTGGAGGTTGAGATTCCTTCTCTTAGAGTTTCCCTCAAAGGTCTAGTTACAGATGAAGACTACCGTTCCATGAGAATTCAAGAGTTAGAACTTCTAGATGAAAAAAATCAAGCATCATTTCACCATATGAGGGTTTATCAAAAGCGCATGTCCAAGGCCTTCAACAAAAAGGTTCGCCTTAGAGAATTCTATGTGGGAGATCTTGTCCTATGTGAAAATCCTAAGAATCAACAGCATAGAGATCAAAAGGGAAAATTTGAACCTTAGACCTTATATCATGACAACAGCTTTTGGGTCAGGTGCTCATTTATTGTCTACAGAAGAGGGAGAGCAGCTCCCTGATCTTATCAATGTCTTGCACTTGAAGAAGTTCTATCCATGATGCCCATTCTGTCTGGGGGCATCCTTTGTACATACTTATTGATTCTTAAAAAATTCAAAAAATGATATATTGTCAAAAATTCTAAAAATTGGAAAATGTCCTAAAAAAATGACAATCTTAGTGAAAACCTAGAAATAGGCACTTTGATGTATCTCCAAAAAGAATATATTTTCCAAAAATACAAAAAATCAAAAAATTCAAAAAAATAGAAAAAGTCCCTTGGTGAAAACCTGGAAACAGGTGCCTTGGTAGCAAAAATTCAAAAAAATTATAAAAAGTCCTGAAAAAAATGAAAAAATAAGAGAAGAAAAAATTGTAATAAAATCCAAGTGGTGAAAACCTGGAAATAGGTGCTACTTGAGGCCTTTTCATCCCTATTTCTTAGGGTGTGTCCTCGACACTTATCCTTTCTCCATCATGCCTTGTCCTTGTTGCCTTGGTTTGGAATTGGTCTTTGTTTTTGTCTAGGGGGGATAACCATGTTAGATTTGGTCTCTTGGATGCGTTGGTCTTTAGGACACCTCGCCAACGGTGTTTTTCAACACCACCCCAATTGTATTTTTCAATACAACCCCTAACATCAAGTGTTTTTCAACACTTTTCAGTTTGGTCTTACCCAGTTGTGTTATGTGGTCTTGCCTTCTTGCAAGCATTTGATGCTTATCCTCGAAACTCAGTATCAGTTAACACACTTAAATTTTTAAACATCACACTTAATGCTTGAGCTATGTCATGATCTTTTCTTTGTGTGCTGACTGTTATTGATTTTTGTTGAGTGTCTTTGTCTAATAAGTCTCTCTGGGATGCATATCTAGAGGACTTGGGACATGGGGCATGTTTTTATTTACTTCTTACTTTATGCTTAATTGTTTTTGCACAACCATTCTTCTAGTCATCCTGGTCTCTATGCCTTGATGCGAGCGTGGTTTTGCTACATTAAATTAGGTAAGCTAACATCACAGTCATCTTCACCTTTATGTATTTGATGCTTATGTTAGAATCTTTCCACATTACAACTCGATATAAATCACATTCATATCTTCATAGTTTCAATTGTGACTAGTGATGATTGTGTGATTTCTCGATGTCCATTAATAATGGCCTAGTGATGAAAATAAGTTACTTAACATTCTCTAATGAATGATGAACACAAAGTCCTATGTTATAGTTGCTCTATTGCAAGTACACCTTTGCATTTTCATATAGCTTGCATTGTTAGACCTCATGTTAGTTTGCATTTTTAGGCTGCATTATGAGTTTGAGAGGGTTTTCCTTCATCTCTCTTGTGGAATTTTAATCAACTATGGTCATGTTTTGATCTTCATTTCCCTATCTTCTTTCGTGATCTAAAATTTTCTATCTTAAATAGTTGATTGATTTTGGGGCATTCTCTTTCTTTATGAAAATTCTCTTTCTTCTCCCTATTGCTTTCCACCTCTTCCAAACTTCTATCTTCCATTCGCTTTCACCCCACTTCTTTTCTTCTAAGTCAACCTTGGGGCATAATCCTACCTTGGTTCTGTGATCCTTATATCCTTCATCTTAAATCAAGAACCTTATCTTTAGTTTGATTTGATCAAATTTATCAATTTTTTGTTTCTCCTCTATCTCATTTTGATTTTGATCACGAGGGGGCAGTACTTATCAAACTTCAATCCTTGATTCAGATTTATCAATCCTATCATTTTCTTCACTCGAGGAAACCTTGCTTGAGATTCTTATCTCGGACATGTCACTTACTTATTTACAACAGTGTTGACTTTGTCTTTTTTTGCAATTAGCTTATCTTTGTTCTGATGTCAATTACTTATTTACAGCGATGTTGATGTCTGTGTTGATCCTTGAATGGAATGACCCATAGAAGTGTGACACATTTTTAGCACACATGAATCATGTACTCACTGTTATGAAGAGAAAAATAGCAAGCCGCGACTTTGGAGAAGTAAAATAAGCCACAAAAGTGGCTGCCCAAACACTTATGCAATAAATTATGGTGCACGCCCTATGGTTTAAATTTCCTGAACCATAGGGCAGTGCAAGTTATAGGGCATGCGCCCTATGGCTTGGGTACTCCAAGCCATAGGGTGTGCGCCCTATGCACGGATGGGGGCCAAAAAGGTATTTGGCACCTTTTTGGTCCCCCATCTTGGTGCATATACACTATATGGAGCCTTAGATTGAGGCTCAGTTCCTGGAAGCAAATCTATAGAAAAATCAACTCCCTAGTTTTGGGAGACAATTCTTGTAGATCCTATAGAGACACATCTTGAAACTCCTTGAGAATAGGGAAATCATCCAATGACAGTGTGGTTTTATCAAGGTCCTTGAAATGGACTGCATAGATCATACACCCTTTCCTAAATTTCTTGTTCATTTGCATGGCTGAGATTTACATCCCAACTCTATTGGCCTCTTTACTCCTTGAATCTGTATAGGTTTCCTTGTGTGATCTAGGAAACTTAAAAACTTGTCTTGAAAATTTACTATAGCCTTGTTCTCAATCAACCAATTGATCCCTAGGATTATATCATATGATCCTAGAGGGGATACATAAAGGTTCACTGGAGTTTGGAAGCTTAGAATTTCTAACTCACTACATGTTAAACATTGTTCTACCCTATGCTCTACCTAATTTCCATACTGAATTAACCAAGGTTTTGACATATAACCAGATATAAGAGGTAATTTTGATGCAATTTTAGGATATATAAAATACTCAATAGCTACAGTATCAATAAAAATAGAGACTTGGTAACCAAAGAGCTTACCCAAACTTTGGATAGGTGCTACTTGAAACTAAGCTTGATGATTGTTAACTACGACATGTATCTAGTGTTGTACTTGACCTTCATATCCCTTACCATTTCCTCTATTGAGGACTCATGACAAGTATTGGCATAATGATCTCCTCCACATACATAGAATCCATCAAGAGGTCCATGTCTACCATCTTGCATGTTCCTCTTAAAATTGTTCCTATTGTTGCCCCATTATTATTCTGATTAAAAGTTTGATTATTATTGTTGTTCCTTGTCCTTTTTTATTTCCATCTGAATCCCCTTCATCTCTCTAATGTGCACCATTGTTCCTCTCGAGATTCCCTATTTGATGATACCTCCCTTGAGGTTGATCTCTTCTCTAAAATTCCCTTTTCATATATCCTTGTAGGTTATTGGGTTTTGACACTTTTTTGACATTTTGTTCTTTCTTGATAGCCTTTTCATATGCTTGATCTATGGTTGATGGATTATTCATGTCAACATCACTACCAATCTCCAATATTAAACCCAATATGAATTTATGTACCTTAAAATGTTCATCTGTCTAATTTTTCAGGACCATACTTTTGAAGGTGGAAATTTTTCTCATAGTACTGTGTCACAATCCAATCCCCCTATCTGAGATTCTGGAACTCTGTCATCTTTGTATCCAAATATAATTATGGGAGCCACCTTTTTCAAAAATGTTGCATGAACACCTCTTGAGTTACCTCTCTAGGTTGTAATTTCTTCTCGGCATGTTCATTATCCCACAAGGTAGCTACTTCACCTACAAGCTAGTAGGCACCCCACATAGCTAGTGTCTCCTCAAAAAGATTATGGATCTCAAATTACTTCTCCATAGAAATTACCTAAGCCTCCGCTCTGTTATGCCCTGCATACCCGTCTCTACATTTTGTCTGAAAAATGTTTGGTCCCCCTTTTTATTTTCCCTTTTCTTTATTTTCTCCCTCGGTTTTGTGTTTCTCTAGGATCCAGATCCTGGAGTGTTTTCTCATTTGAGGTCAAGGAATTCTAGACTCCACAGATTTTGATGTTGTCACTTTTTTCTTTGCTTGAAGAAGTGAATGTTAGGTGTCCCAAGGTCCAGACTTTGGAATCTACCTACCATCAGAATACTGATAAAAAATTAATGCCCTCCCCTAGGTATTATAAAATTATTTTACCCTTCAATTTTTGCATTTAACGCAAGAAAAAGTTATCTCTCGAGAAATTAAGTGTGAAGTGTTTCCAGAGATCAAGTCTCCAACATCAACAATTGTGTGAGTGCTTGCAGAGTGTGAAGGTGTTTGCATTTGAGTGATAAGGTGATTGGTGAAGCATCATTTGAGGTTTTGTTGGTTGTAGCACTCCGTATTTTAGGTGGATTATTCATTGGCTCTTGGCTTGTGTTTTCCTTTTCTTGCTTTCTATTTTTGGCTTCATTTTCATTCCTTTTTCTATTGTATTTTATTTATTTTTCCCTTTGTGTCACCCAAGACCCATGTTGTAAGTAGTGTTGCGTAGGATTTTGGGCTTGTCTTTTTTGGTTTTGGTGTTTCCCTCTGTGATTCATCTAGGACGTGGGTGGGGTGCTCTATAGGTTAGTTCAAATGTCCTATAAATTTGTTTATATGTTTTGTAAATGTGTGTGTACATCTTGTAAAACTTGTAGATTTGCATTTAGATTTCTAGTAAATATTGTAAATTTTGGTAGGTTGTTGTCATTAGCTGGGTCTCTATAAATAGAGTGCAAGTTCATCTAGTCCTAATTCTTTGCGAGGTTTTTTAACCATGTCTTACAATAATAGGGTCATGGACTTTGTGTCAAGTCGATGTGGCCAGGATTTTATTGTCAAAATGATTAATTTTGTCAAGTTGCAAATTTTCAAATGGCCAAAAGGGTGAGTCTATGTATCTATGAAGATTGGTTTGGAGTTTTCTCTCTCCTCCATAGTGTTTGGCTTAGTGGCGGGATTAGTTCCCACATTCAAACATTTAAATATGCCTAATTTGGCCATTAATGGCCTTCATATAATGCCAACTATCAGGTAGATGCCATTACTCTAAGTAAGTTGATGAGCACGTGTCTACCCTTGAAATAACCTGTAATTGAATTAGTGTCACATCAATAGGCCCGTTGGTAATTTTTTTTCATTTTGGGATTTGGTCCTCAGATACCCTAGTGGTCCCCAACACACTTAATTCTAACAACAAGACACTAAGTTACTATTTTTGGGCCCTGACCTTTATGGTCATGCATCATGAATAAATTGTGGTTTTCTTATCAAGAGGGCGTCTCATCTGATGTTATTTATTGTTAAATGATGATTCTTTATTTGTTTCCAAATAACATATTGTATGATCCTGAATGTCCCGAATCTAGAGTTTCAGTAAAATGAATATTTCATATATCTTATACTCATGGTCTTCTAGTCTTGCAGGTTATAGTTGTGAATACAACATTAGCTGAATCACTGCTGGGAAGAATGGAACTCCCAAGTACCTCCACAGTCCCATCTAATAAATCATTGAAAGGAAGACCTTGGAAAAACTCCCCTGGTGATGAAGTACAAAAAGGATGGAACCATTAAGGGTTCTCGGATTGAAATAACCCTCTGAGAAATATTAGACACAGATGTCGACACCTGGGATAAACTAAGAAGCCTCAAGAAGTCCATAGACAATTTGAATCAGGCCAACAATATAACAATAGTATATATTATTGCCTCTGGGATCATCTAGGTCATTTTCTTACCTTACTCCATGTAGGGTCTAGAGTTAATTTTACACATGGAAATGAACTACAATGCAGTCATTGGCATCATCGACACATCCTTCAGAGTGCCCATCGCCTCCCTAGACCACCTGATATTATTTCCATAGTATGGAGGATCCCCTTCTTCAAGGGTGCTATCAATATGACCCAAGAGACCTTAGTGGCATAATTTACAGAGACAGGATATGCGGCTTGACACCTCCTAAATGAAGATTGGCTGAGAATTCCAAGCCAAGATTTGAAGAAGATGAAAGTGGAAATCCCTCACTCTAATTTCAAGGAGCCAAGCTTGACCGAAATAATATTTTTGTGTAAGATTTTAGCAAGCCCCATTCACAGGAATTTTCCCCATGGATGTATTACTTCCTCTATTGTGTGACTACTAATAAGAAGCATTTTTCTAGGCCTCTATCATCTCCAACCATGTGGATGCCCAGCAAAGGAAGTTAGTGGAAGATAGTCAATTCTATATGAAATTCTATTTTTTGGTCCCTTTCTCAACAAAAAGGAGGAATCTAGGGACTAGACATTGTTGGTGTCCTCAGTATAGAGTTGTGAAAATCAACCTGATGGGATCATTTTCCTGAGATCCAAAGGGATGAATCTTTCTTAAATTTTTATAGAGTAAATGACGCCTTTGTGTTTCATAGAATAATGGTGCTTACTAAGGATGTATGGTACAAGTTTTGTTTGGAGGCACTAGCCATAGTCAACCCATGGGGGTGCTATTTCATTTAATTTTCACAACATACATACATCTGGGTTACTGGGTTTTTTGGTAGCCCATTTTTATTACCCAAGCTCTATGGGTATAGAGTTGTTTTGTTATAATTTTGCAGGAAGATATTGGAGGAGCACACCTTATTAGTTAAAAAATATTGTCTCTATATATTTCCTAGTTGTATGCATAAATTGTACCTTATTCCTCGTAGCGGCCTAAGAAGTCGAGAGCTCCCTCGTAGCGGCCTAGGAAACAGAGAGCAAGCTAAGCAATTTGAACTTAGAAAAACATTCACTTAGCTGAAAAAATTATGATCAGCGTGACCTCTTAAAGAAGGTAATGCTCCAAGGAGCCCAACCCCTTGATCCACACTTGGAGGATTTTTGGGAGGATATCCCAGATGATTTGAGGTCTGGAGCTATCATTATGTTATAAGATTGTTGAAGGGGACGATGGACCATCTCAGCCTCCAGATGTTCCCATGGAAGTTTTTAGACAGTGGGTGCCTTGAAGATCCTAAGTATAAATAGGCTCAAATTTAAAAGATGGACCTCCCTTCGGTGGATTGGAGAACCTTATAACTTTTGAATATTTAGGTCATCTCCAAAGCTATTGTTGAGCAAATCCATGGTCATTTTATGAAGGTATGTCTAAAGAGTGTCCGATTGGACAATCCATTTTTGGTGGAAACCACTTATGGATCATGTTGGAAAGTGGCTAAAGATATATAAAATATATGTTGTTATTAATGGAAACACTACTTATTGGCATGGTCTCTTGGAATACAATCCAGTTGTGGTTGACCAGTTCTAGAAATATGACTAAGTTGAGGAAGCAGTTCACAAAATATAGTTGCACAATTTTGTCTGTCGAGAATAGTATGTGATGCATTAAGTCATGCGAGCTTAGTTGGATGTAGTATGTGATGTATTATACCTTTAGTTAAGATTTCTTATATTTTTTATTTGATTGGCGAGAGTTACTCTATATTTTAGGTATGTGAAGACAGTATAGCAATGGAACATGGAAGATGAGTGGTCGCGATGATTAAGGGAGTAACGTATGGATTTAAGGAGTTCTACTTAGGATTTTGGTAAGATCCTATCCTATCTTTGTGGATGTAAGATCGGATGTTGTTTATTTTCCGTTGGGTTATATTTTGGACATGTTTGGTGATTCTCTTATTAGTTGACTGAACATATTATGAGATCGGGTATATATGTAGAGATTTTATTTAGATGCGAGGATGGTGTAGAGATGTGTGAATGCATTGAGATACTAGAATAATATAAAAAATATTGCGAGCTATAAATGGAACTAATTAAGCATAAAAAATTCTTGTATAGTTCATCTTTGTGATACTACATTATAAAATATAGTCTTTGTATTGAAAGAGCAATGAGCTTATTATATTACCAAGAACAAGGTCTGAATCCTTTAACATGGAAAATCACCTCCTAATAGGGATAGGTCTCCTAATAATGACATCATAGTCTTACTCCCCCCTCACCCTCTCAGTGTTTCTTGATCCTAGAAAATTGTATCAGAACTTGTAGCCATTGGAGGGAAATCCTAATAGCTTGAGGGAGATCTAGATTGATTTAAGCAGTTTGTAAGAAAAATGTGAAGCAGTACTTGAAGACATGGTTAAATATAATTTTGATAGTATGGAATTAAAGTTCAAACTAACAAGAGTTGAATATTATATCAAGAAAATTAAGGAGTACCTTGAGAATTCAAGGAATAAAAGGCAAGAAGTTGTAGAGAAGATAAGGGAACTTGAAAATAATTCATCAGATCTGATTGAACTGCTTATGCAGGAATAGGAAGCATTAAAACATTATTGTGAAGTTACTACTTTACAAATTTCTAAAGAAATTTAGAATGAGAAAGATGAAAAGAGTGTTAGGAATAACAGTCCACCAACACAACTGAGGGGGGGGGGGTTAAATTAGTTGTGAGATAGATTTTTAAACATTAAAATTTATAAACCCAAAATTTAATCCAAATGATAAAATAGTAAATGCAACACCATAGCACAATCCTTTCTTGTGGAGGAAACCTTGTTAAAGGTAAAACCTTAGTGGGAATTAGCACCCACAAATAGTGAACTGAGAGTATAGTATCCCTACTAAAACAATTATCCCTGATAAGAGCTTATTAATGCATTACAATACATAGTCCCTATTAAAGGAAAGAACCTATTAGGAGTCAAGAGAAAAATAGGCTCACTGTCCAGGCACACTGCCTAAAGAAGGTTAAATCCACCTTCAGGACTTACTGTCTGAAATACAAGCATATATGAAATAAACAATCCAATGAACTCTCTTATAGCAACTGTCTTTTCTTGATAAGTTCCAATGAAGTCTCTTAATCACTACTTCTGCTCTACATCTAGCAGAATTCACACAAACAAGCTCACATATTGCACACTTGGTTGTAACCATACACTCCAAAAAAGAAAACAACTTTTTTTTATACAGGTTTACAACAAACAATTAGATTGTCCAATTAAGACTTCCCCAATACACAAATAATTTCACAACTACTTGCTAAGATATAGATGATACCTATAACATGTAAACATCAAATATAATCCAAGATTTGTAATCCATACTTTCCATCCATAATAAATGCTTCATCTCTGAAGTCAGCCCCAAATAGGTCTTCTCCAGAATACACCACAACTATCATCACCAAGAGTCTTGCAACCCAAGAATCATAAAAAAATTCCTCAACATATCTTCTTCCATTCTTCAATCTCAGATAACATGAATTGATATTGCGTGCAAATCATCCTCAAAACCGAGAGACTAACTCTGTCACAATTCATTGTCATTGTCTAGTACACAACCTTCACTAAAACAACTGTAACTTACTCCATCTGCAACATTAAGCCAAACAACCTTAGACATAAGATCACAACACATCCATGTATAAATCCCCATCTTCCAATAATTTGAATCAATCATAAAGTACTTGTACACTTTTGTCAGTCATTTAAGCAACAGTAATAACCGGTCTTTTTTGTCTCATCAAAAACATATGTTGAGATTAGTGAAAAAACATGAATGGCAATTGTTACCCAAAATTTCCCATTACATGTGAATTCTTGCTACAAGTGGAAGAAAATGTGGCTCCCATGAGGGTAGAGCCTAGCTTGTAAAATTTTGTGTTCTGTCTAGTCTTAATCCTTTCCTCTGCAATTTTCTAAGTCTCAAGTTTGCCTTGGTTCATGAGAATAACCTAAGTATTAAAGCCCTAAGAAAACTTACAAAAGAAAACCCTAGCTATCCAAGACTTCCTCTAATTTCTTATTTCCTTTTCCCAGAAACTTAAGTGATTTTTAAGGTCACATGTCCATTTTATATTTCCCTTTTATCTCTTAGTCATGCAAAGGATATCGAATATTCCATGTTGTTCAGTGACTCTGCATTTTGCCTTAGTCGCGTGATCTCAGAGGTTAAAGGAATATCCTTTTAAGTCGTCAAGATTTAACACCAATCATTGGATTTTGTTTAGATCTTGTGGCCCGTGTTTAGTCACTCAACGAAGCCCAAAGTTAAGAAATGGTTTGGAGATCTTGCGAATTAGCGTAATTTCTAACTCTGTAGATGTAACCTGAGTTTGAGACAGGATGGGTTAAGATCCTTTTAGTCGCAAAGTCTCATAAGATAACCATGGTTAGACAAAAGGTGTGGATATTGCGAGACTTCTCATGTCGCCAAGCCACTAGATATGATCAGGTTAAAGTTCAAGTTAAGGTAAATTTTGCATGGACATGCTCAGGGTCGTTGATCTTCATTCAAATCTTGTGCTTGTCTCTTAGTCTCGCAGAGAAATAGAATATTATTGCAAGGATATGAGATTAAATGCCAGACATTGATTTGTATTTGTATCTTGTGGTCTGCGCTAGGTTACTAGATAAAAGTATTTCAAAGCAAAGTGTTTCAAGATTCTCCATGAGCCTTCAATGTAAAGGATGATCTCATGGTGGTTGATCAGTTTCGTGATGAAACTATGGTTAAGCAAGAAGATTAGAGATTGTGAGACTGCTCAGTCGCCAAGTCTCTAAATGAACCGAGGGTAAAAGACAAAGTAAGGTAAAGATCAGAATTTGCAAGTGATTGATTCAATGTCATTGATCATATCTTAATAGCACAATGGTTTCTTAGTCTCTTAAGGAAAGGGAATATTCTCCTATGGTCTTGAGATTAAACTCGGATTGCCCGATCTTAATCCACTCTTGCGGTAGTCATGCAACTTCATAACAAACTTAGAGTTGAAGGAATGGTTATGTGACTCAGGGACATGAGGGATTCAAGCAATCTAGAGTTAAAGAAGAGTAAAGGTAGATAGAGTCAAAGATGGGACATTAGTGGATATGATTTAAATAAGGAAATAAGTCTTTTTCTGTGTCATTGATACAAGTACCCATGCCACCTGTGACCATTACATATTCAAATATTTAAAGTTAAAAAATATCTGATTCTTAGAGTCTATAGCGATGGTGTTATTTCTCAAGATACAGAGGGATGGGTTGAGCCAACTTCTAAAAGTCACATTTATGGCGATGGGAAAGATATTCAATTTTGTTTTCAATCGACTCAGATATTTCTATGATACATTGATGAGCAGAATTGATAGTCTTAGAGTTTCTAAATTGTTTATACAAGATATATTGTAACCCTAATTTATAGGAATTGGATTGACTCCTAAGCCTGTGTGCTAGAGGAGCATGTATATAAGTTTTTTGAGAGTCTTTAGAGCTTAGAGTTTTCCATCTGGTGTAATATTTTCTGTGGCTTTTTCTCTTCCCTCAGGTTTTCACCTTGTTTTAATCTTTCATTGACTTGCAGATTATGTTAGGGTTTCTAAGACATCCTTTTTGTCTTCTGACTTTCTCTTGTCTGTATTTCTCTTACTGAAGTATTATATAGTGACTTTATTTAGAGAAATCTTGGAGTTCCTGATCCTTTCTTTTTTTGAGCACCTTTGTGTACTACTGTGTATGATTTGATTTAGATAATCTTGAGGATTTTTTTCATCCCTGGTTATTTTGTCTCATTCTTGTGCTTAATTGTCTGAGTGGATGTCTTCTTGCAAGTCACAGTCTGTGTCTATTTCCTTGGGAAAGTTATTGTTTGTGGTATATTTCCCTCTCTTGAGTAGCCTCTTTCCATTTTAGACCTCTCTGTGAAATACTTATGCAAGACTGTTCAGAAAGATTGTGTTCTATTAGATCGGAGAACCTTCATGCTAGTTTGTTCATTGTTTTATGGTTCATGTTAGCTTCAGTGCATCACCTAGTAGGATAATTTTCTTTTTTCAGTCATTTCCTTCCAAGCATTCCTTCCAAGTTTAGTTTCATGTTTAGGAGTAGATTAGGTGATTATCCAAGAGGAACTAGCCTAGAAACTAGAGGCTTCACATTAGTTAGCAAAGGTCACACAACCTAGAATTGATTCCCATGTTATACTAGATTATCAAGACTATGAGATCTTGAATAGGGTGCAAAATTTAGTGTATAACAATTCTGGCATGCCCGGAGGGACTCAAAAGAAGTTTATGTTCAAGCTATGTTATCTCTAATATACTAATTGCATAGTAACTGAACTCAAAAGTTTTTCTTCACAAAATATTTGGTTGTTTCATTGGTGAAAAGAATAGAAGATCCATTCCTGTTCAAATTTTATGAGAAAAGTTGAGTCAAGAATCTCAAATCCTTCCGAGTTCTTGCAGCTGCCCTTGATAAGAAATTACTACAGATCATCTCAGAGAATATACCCTACAAGGAGGGTACAGTCTACACCACCCACATTAGAAAGGATACCCTTGCATTTCCACTCAAGAAGGAGAGGAGGATCTCTGATTATAGAGTTACAATAATATTCAACTTCACTGTCTGTCCCAAGTACAACTCATAGGGTAGTTGTTCAGCAAGTTATATTTCTTGCAATGGCTAGATAATTCACCTTTGTTCCCTTCAATCAGGGGATTCATTTAAACTTTTCTCAACATCATGATGTGCCCTTAGTAGCACTCAAAATTCTACCTGATTTCACAGGCGAAGGATATACAACAACTTGTGAGCATGTAAGGGATGTGGCCACTATTTGCAGTGTGCATCACATTACAGAAGAAGATGTGGCTACCAAGCTACTTGCTACCTCTTTAAAAGGTAAGGCTTTAGAATGATTAAGAAATCTAGCTATTGGTTTAATTGATTCATGGGATAGACTAGGAGAATCATTAAGTAATTATTTTGAGGATAAATTAGATTAATTATCTCTAGTTAAGAAAATAACAACCATAAAGAGAGCTCCTCAAGAACAAATGATAGACTTTAATAATAGATTCCTCAAGACATGGAATAGAATTCCTTTTTTAGTAAGACCTTCAGTTGACCATGCCTTCCTATACTTCTTAAAAATTTTCAATGGAAATATCTCTGTCATGATTCAATCCATGGGAGGAACCTCATTGCCTCGGGCTTTTGACATAGCAGTCAAGGCTGAAAATTGTTTAATCCAAGAAGGCATGATAGCCCCAAGAACACCCATACCTATATTTCCCAACATCCAGCCCAACATTCCTTTGAGAATTCCTCCATACACTCCCATACCCCCTTATAGTAGCACCTCAGGCCAACACTAGCTATGAAGAATCTAAAGCAAGCCCTTCCCAAGAGCTACTTGAATTAAGGAACAATCAACAAGAAATGAAGAAATTGTTGCAGACAATGAGAAAGTAGTTGACTAGCACAAAAAAGAAGAACCAAGGGAATAGACCACCCTTTCAGACAAAAAACTAAAGTCCCAACCAATAGTATCAAAATTAGGGACAATCATGTCAGCAAAATATATCACCATATCAAAAGAGTTATTAACGGTAGAGGCAAAATTTTAATCAAAGGCCATTTCAACCTTATAATTCCACACCTCTTAACTCTTAAAATCCAACAAGAGATATAATTCCAAGTCAGAATAATCTGGTCTCAGATAATGAATGGTGTTTTCCATGCAATCAACCACATAATTAGGCTACATGCTCGAATGGGTGGATGAACCAAGTGCTGATGGTTCAGAATGCCTCACAAACTCAATCAGAGGCCTCTTCTAGTGGATCAGCTCCTCAACACGAATCAAAAATAGATGAGACTTCTCTCTTCAATTGGGAGTAGCAAGATTTCACTGGGGTGAATGGTGAATCCTTGATTTCTGCCAACACTCGGTCTAAAAGAAGAGCCCAAGATATGGAACAAGTAGATAATTGAGCTAAGGCTACTACATCTACAGAGACATCACACCCATCTTCGCCTACCTTACTAAAGAAGACTCCCACCATTCCCATCAAAGAGAGTCAATCTCCCATGGAGATTGAGCCTATCATAGTGAAGACACACCAAAGAGTATACACAACAGTGCCCTTCAACATTGTAGACAATATGAAAAAGATGAATATCACTATGTCTATGTGGGACTCCTTGGCTATTCCAGGACATCCTAATATTTTGAAAAATGCTATGGATGAGGTTCCAATTCCTCAACAACCCACAAGTGAAGTTGCTAAGCCAGTGTTGATCAACACTGATCAAAAGAAGGAGACTTCAAGCAACAAATCCAAGGCAGATGCCATACAAGCTAGGAATCTAAAACCACCTCCCTTTTATGTTTCTTTAATTATTAAAAAATCTTTAGTACATAATTGTATGGTAGATAGTGGCTACTAGGTCTGTCATGCTCACGAAAGTGGCTGACCAATTGGGACTTAAATATGAACCCTTTCAAAAGAAGGTGACCCGGTTTGATGGTTCCTTAGTAAACATAGTAGGTGTAGCCAGGGATACCAACTTAATTCTTCATGCAAGTCCCAATTTCTCCATCCTACTTGACATCTATATCATAGACCTCCCTACCTTATTTGCCATATGTTTATCAAGGCAGTTTACAACCAAGATAGTAGGCTATCTTTCATCTGACTCATCTCACATGCTTTTCCATTCTAGATATGGAACCAAGGTTACCATCAAGTCTAAAACATTGGAAACACACCATATAGAACCTTCTATGTCCAATGTACTCAATGCTATTTTCCTTGCACTTAACAGTAATGACTTACCAATCATCAGAGAAACAAACACCAAGATAGAAAATATCCTAGATATCTATCTAGATGAATTGGAATTAGAAAGATCCTCAGAAGCCCAAGCCAATGTTATTTGGGATGGTGGTTTAGAGAACTACTTAATACAAGAAGATAGTCTCACATAACCAAGCCTTAAGAAAGCTATCAATGAAGCATCAAAGGATGATAGCAATCAAGTTTGGAAGCTATTATTTGATGGTGCTAGAAGTAGACATAGCTCTGGTGATGGTTCTATGATGGCCTCCCAAGAAGGGGAAAAATACTAGATGCAGCTTTTAGGTTTAGCTTCTCTTGCACTAGCAACACCTCTGAATATGAGAGTCTAGTGAATGGATTGGAGTGGGCTAGAAAGAGAGGGATCAAAGCTCTAAAAGTTTATGGTGACAGTGAACTAGTACTCAGCCAAGTAAGAGGGATAAGTGCAACCAAAAATGACACAATGAAAGCATATAAACATCGAGTTTGGGATAAAATTGAATATTTTCATGCTTTCAACATTATTTATTTCCCTAGAAAATTGAACCAGAATGCAGACAAATTAGCTATTGTTGGATCCCAGTATGACATTCCTATTAGAATTTCAAAGTAAAAGGATCAAAATAATATCAAAGTAATTTTCAAGCCTTCTATCCCTGACAATAATGTCAATTGGAAAGTTTTTGACAATGATGAGAAAATTCTGCAGTTCCTATTCGAAGAGGATGTCTTTTTAGAGCACAATCAAGACAGATTGATGTAGAACCATCATGACCAAGTGGTACAAATTAGATCAAATAAGATGCCTAAAGGTCTTGTCACCTTGGAATCTATCTTCAAAAGAGACGACGAAGCACAAAAGAGTAAATTTGGTCTTATAGTTCAACAAGAAAATTACACTGAATTAAAGCTTGAGCCAGGTAAGAGATTAAAGTTCGGAAAAGTGAATATTGATTTAGAAAGGTAGGCTTATGCCCAATTATTTCAAGAATTCAATGATATATTTTCCTGGTAGTATGAAGGCCTCAAAGGTTTCAACCCAACACTTTCTCAGTACACTATTGAATTGGAGCCAAACACCAAGCCAGTAAGGCAGAAATAAAGGTCTTTCAATCCTAAGCTTGAACCACTCATGCACAGAGAGGTGCTCAAAATAATTGAAAGTGGAATCATTTACCCCATCAAACATACCAGTTGGGTTTCCAAACTTGTTCCTCTTAGGAAGAATAATGGGGAATTAAGATTATGTGTTGACTTTAGGGACCTTAATAGGGCATCCCTAAAATATCGTCATCCATTGCCATCTATGGAGCAGATCCTACAATGTGTCTCTAGATCAGAACACTTCTCACTGTTGGATGGCTATTCATGATATAATTAGATTTTAGTTCATGAAGAAGATTAATATAAGATGACATTTACAACCAAATGGGGAACCATGGCTTATCAAAATATTCCTTTTGGTTTGTCCAATGTAGGTGCTACCTTTTAAAAGGAAATGGACATGGCCTTTAAAAGCCTCATGTAAAAGTTTATACTGGTCTATTTAGATGATATAACTATTTATTCTAAACATTCATCATACCACATCAAACACCTGAAGAAAATATTTGAAAGGTGTAGGGAGTTTGGGATCTCTCTTAATCCCAAGAAATATGTGTTTGCAGTCCACGAAGGAAAAAAATTGGGATATATTGTGTCCAAACAAGGAATTATAGTTGACCTTGAGAGGATTGCAACTATTCTTAAATTACCCCTACCACCTCACAAGAAAATCCTTCAATATTTCATAGGAAGGATTAACTTTGTCAGGCGTTTCTTGCCCAATATTACAGATTTACTAAAGCCTTTGGCATCTATGTTAAAGAAGAATTCAGCCTTTAGCTGGAGAAAAGAAGAGAAGGCTAACTTCCAAGCCATGAAAGAGGCTTTGACAAAGGCTCCAGCCTTGTTGAACCCTGATTTCAGTAAGGATTTTATCCTTTATGATTTTGGAGGTTCTGATGCCATACCTACAATGTTGACTAAAGAAAACTCTGAAGGATTGGAGCAACCTATTGCTTTCTTTAGCAAAGGTTTAGAAGAATATGAGGAAATATATTCTTTTGTGGAAAAAAATGTACTTGTTGTCGTGAAATGTCCAAACAAGTTTAGATATCTTCTAACTCACAACAAGGTACAATTAAGAGTCACTCATCCAAGTGTCAAAGGGCTCTTTCTTTCTAAGGACCTAAATGAGAAAAGGGTTGATTAGATCATGAAGGTCATGGAATATGACATTGATATCCAGGTCACTAATCTAGTCAGAGGAAGAGGTCTTTGTGAATATTTGATAGAGGATGAGAATTCAAGAAATTCAGAGCAAGTGAATGCATCTTTAGTTGTGCATTCAAAAGACAAATATGCCAAGGCATCAGGTTGGTTGCCTAAGATTTTTCATTTCTTAAAGATAGGGGAGTATCCTACAGATTTGGATTCAGGAAAGGGAAGGTATTATAGATTGCAATCTATCCCCTTTATGCTAATTGATGAGATCCTCTTTAGGAAAGATCATAATGGTGTCCTTTTGAGATGCATAGATTCAAATCAAGTGGCAAAGATCCTAAAAGAGTTTCATGATGGACCTTCTAGAGGTCATTTTTCTCCTAAGACCACTACCTTTAAGATTATGACAGATGGGTACTATTGGCCATCTATCTTCAAAGATAGTCATGATCATCTGAGGAAATGCATAAAGTGTGCCATGTTTGTAGGAAAAGAGAGACTTGCAGCTCTACCCCTCCAACCAATCAGAATAGAGAAACCTTTCATGAAATGTGGCATTGATTTTATAGGCCTAATTAATCTACCATCTAGTGTAGGACACAAATGGATAATAAGTACAATAGATTATTTCACTAGATAGATAGAGGATATTGCACTAAAAGAGACCAATGAGAGTTTTGTTATGATCTTTTATGATGACATCATTCATAGATTTGGCACTCCATATTCAATCATATCAGATAATGCACTTGTATTCAAAGGTCTAAAAGTGACTGAGTGGGAAGTCAAGAATGGCATTTATCTGAATACTAGTTCCAACTAGTACCCTTGGGGTAATGTCCTAGAAGAGTCTACAAATAAGAATTTGATTAGGGTTATCAAAAATACTATTGGTGCTCAAATTAATAGATTGGGTTTCCTATGGACTTGCCAATCCAATGTTGGGAAACCCAAGTGATTTGGCCAACTAACAAGTCACAACCAAGGCAAGGTTGGAACTTATGCAATTTTGGCTCTACAAAACCAAGGCTAGTAGGCCTACACCTTGACTTATCCTTCAAGTTACAAGGCTTTGTATAGTAGATAAGAAACACTTCAACCTTCTCTCTCAAGTATGGCAAGGAACTTGAAAGAAATCTAACTGAAAACAATATATCATAAACTATAAACTGAAATACTTTGAGTAATTGAAAGAATGTTTAGTAAATATGTATGTAAATTGAAATGAATAGATAGATAAGATATCACAAAACTATAACAATGAACTGAATAACTATAATCCAAATAATAATTAGACTAGTGTCTTATTCTATCACGGGCAATAGAGTCGAGATCATTCAAATCTTATGTTCAACCTCAGAGACAGTTTTACAAGAAAAATTATCACTTCAAAGGTGTTATAGAATCTACATGCAACCTAAAACAAATTCAAAGATATTTCAAAAGGGTAATACTTCTCAGATAATAGGCCAATTGACTAAGGCCTCAATCAATAGAATTTAACCATGCAAAATGAGAAAACCAATTGAAAATATAGACTATGAATCAAATCAGGAAGCATGCACATCAAACTATCACTTTGAAGAAGTTCTATTGGTTTATCCGAGGGACTAATTGTAAAATGATAATGAAACTATTACACATGTGAAAGAAAAAGGACTTATCTTCATTGATTTTGAAAAAATAGTACATCCAGGTCCATGTTATACTTCTTGATTAAAAACTATCCAAATATGTGAAATTCTATTATATTGTATTTCCTCTCTTTACATTTTACATTATGTATATATATGTGTTTGAGTTTCTTTCACACCTTTTTAGGGTGAAAAGACACAACTCTTAATACAAATTATTTTGAAAAAACAATAAACTAACTAAAAAATAACTACCTAACTTTCGGATTTGGCTTTGGTAGAAAATCCAAAACACCTCGTGAAAAGCTAATATTTCTGCTGGAGATAGGAAATTTGATTTCCTGAACTAGGTCTTTTTTAGATTTTTAAAATTCAACCATATTTATCCTCTGTCGAAATCATCTTTGTAGCAGGTCTGAATTCCAGCATTTTCTGAAGGCTTTGATTAGTTAGTTCTATTTATTTGTGTCATAACGCTTCCTTCCTTTGATCTTTTTTTTATGGAGAAACATGCTTCTTAATAATGGACTGGGACTTCTAAATTATCAAAATTTAGGGTACCACCAGTGGCTCTTTTTGGAGATGTATGCTCCTTGTGAGCATAGCGAGATTCTAGCTATCTCTAGAGAAGCAGACCAAGTATCCACACTTAATCTGATGCAAAGTGAAATTGGGTGACCCTAGGCCTCCCCCCAAAAAATTGAACACTGCTACTTTCCTCTATCAAACACATAATTTTGATCATGTAATACTTTGGAACTCCCGAATATGATGCCACCATTCTCATGGACAACATTAATTGCTTTATTAGCACGCTTTGACTTTTGTTTACCCTTAGAAAAGCCAGCAAGTGCACTGTATTCCTTGATAAATAGAATATCCTTATGCATTTGATCAACCCTACAAGTAACTAGATTAAGCCCTTCTACTTAGATTCCTTTATGTATACAATATTTCCTATACTCAAGATGTTGTTTCTCTTCACAAAAAGGATTTGGAGATAACTCACATGCAGGAACTTCCTTCTTATCAAGAATTTGATCAGATATGATACTCGGATAATTTTTAGAACTAATCTTCAACACATTCCCTTGATTATGACTATTTGATTCCATCTCATCTTCACATGTTTGATACAAATTCTTCTCAAAGGATGAAATAATGCACATCTTACTTTCTGAATACACTTCCCCATACATATTTTGACCTCCATCATCTTCAAAATGATCACTAGGCCCACTGTCTTTATCATGATGTTGATGGACTTGATTGCATAGAAAATATTCTTCAAATAATGGACTCAAGGATATAGAGAACTCGGGCATATCTCCATGAGAGATCTCATCTGATACTTCTTTGTGTTCATATGTTGTATTTTGTTCTATTTCATCTCCATTATTTTAAACCTGAAATTTATCATCTTCTTCATCTAGTACCCCCTGAGTATGTACTAATCCATCAAGTTGCTTATCATGGTGCATTGAGAAAAAAATTTGACCACTCTTTTGAACATGTTTTTGATATTCAATGTCTAGTAAATATGATATTTCTTCTGCACTGAGAAGATCTTCTTCCTCATGGTCATTGATACCTATTTCCATACACATCTCATCATGTATAGATTCTTCTTCAACCTTATCCAAAATTTCTTCCTCTATGTCATCATTCTTTTCTTTCCTCAATACCTCACATATTTTCTCAAGAAAAACTAATAGTTGAGA
>MU223366.1:2546375-2559359 GCA_018584345.1 Thuja plicata | reverse complement strand
CCTCAATCAACAAAATTTAACCATGCAAAATGAGAAAACCAATTGAAAATATAGACTATGAATCAAATCAGGAAGCATGCACATCAAACTATCACTTTGAAGAAGTTCTATTGGTTTATCCGAGGGAATAATTGTAAGATGATAATGAAACTATTACACATGTGAAAGAAAAAGGATTTATCTTCATTGATTTTGAAAAAATAGTACATCCAGGTCCATGTTATACTTGTCGATTAAAAACTATCCAAATATGTGAAATTATATTATATTGTATTTCCTCTCTTTACATTTTACATTATGTATATATATGTGTGTTTGAGTGGCTTTCACACCTTTTTAGGGTGAAAATACACAACTCTTATTACAAATTATTTTGAAAAAACAATAAACTAACTAAAAAATAACTACCTAATGTTTGGATTTGGCTTTTGTAGAAAATCCAAAACACCTCATGAAAAGCTAATATTTCTGTTGGAGATAGGAAATTTAATTTCCCAAACTAGGTCTTTTTTAGATTTTTAAAATTCAACCATCTTTATCCTCTATCAAAATCATCTTTTTAGCAGGTCTAAATTCTAGTATTTTCTGAAGGCTTCGATTAGTTAGTTCTATTTATTTGTGTCATAAAGCTTCCTTCCTTTGATATTTTTTTTTTATGGAGAAACATGCTTCTTAATAATGGATTGGGACTTCTAAATTATCAAAATTTAGGGTACCACCAAATACTTTGCAAGAAAATCAAAGAGACTGGCACTCCAAGCTCAAGTCTTCCCTGTGGCTAGATAGAATAATCCCAAAGAAAACCATTGGGAATTATCCTTACATACTGGTGTATGGAAAGGAGGCCAGATTATCTATTTCAATAGAACTACCAGCATTAAAACTTGTCACCCAAATTTTTCTCTTTGAAGAGGGAGATCCTTTGCAGGTGAGGTATGCTCAACTCATGGAGCTAGAAGAAATCATAGATAAGTCTATGCAAACCATGGAGTTCCCACAAATGCTGATTAAAAACAACTTTGAGAAGAGGGCTAGAGCTAGAAGCTTCAATGTTGGGGATATAGTCATCAAGTGGGATGAATACAATCAAGGCCTACAAGACATTCAAAGTTTGATTCCTTCTAGGGTGGACCATTTGTAATCACAAAGTGCAAGGAACATAATGCATTTCAACTATCAACTCTTTAAGGTGGTGCCTTGCCAATATCAGTTAATGGTTTTCATTGCAAGCCCTATTTTGAGGTCTTCCCAACTCTATAAAAAGGTTTTCTTTCTTTTCTTTCTTTCGAGGTTTAGTGTTTCATGTTTTTTTCCAAGTGCTTGTGCACAATTAGTTGTCCCTCTTCTTGGTTTCAATCCATTTCCTTTCCCACAAAAGTTTTGTGTGCTCAAAGTGATGACTCCATGCCCAATGAATGTCAAAGGTCACTAGTTTATCATGTCTAGCAGGGTGACATCCAGCAGAAATGGCCAAGAATGTTACCCAAAATTTTCCATTACATGTGAATTGTGGCTACAAGTGGAGGAAAATGTGTCTCCCACAAGGGTAGAACTGATCTTGTAAAATTTTGTGTTCTGCATGGTCTTAATATTTTCCTCTACAATTTTCTAAGTCTCATGTTTTCCTTGGTTCATGAGAATAACCTAAGTATTAAAGCCCTAAGAAAATTTACAAAATAAAACCCTAGCTATCCAAGACTTTCTCTATTTTCTTATTACCTTTTTTAAGCAACTTAAGTGATTTTTAAGGTCACATGCACATTTTATATTTCCCTTTTATCTCTTAGTCATGCAAAGGAGATCTAATAATCCATGTTGTTCAACAAATCTCCATTTTAACTTAGCCATGTGATCTCAGAGGTTAAAGGAATATCCTTTTAAGTCTTTGAGATTTAACATTGATTATTGGATTGTGTTCAGATTTTGTCGCCCGTGTTTAGTCACTTAACGAATCCCAAAGTTAAGAATTGGTTTGGAGATCTTGCGACTTAGTGTAATTTCTAACTCTGTAGATGTAACCTGAGTTTGATTCAGGATGGGTTAAGATCCTTTCAGTCACAAAGTCTCATATGATAACCATGATTAGACAAAAGGTGTGGAGATTGTGAGACTACTCACATTGCCAAGTCACCAGATATGCTTGGGTTAAAGTTCAAGTTAAGGTAAATTTTGCATGGATTTTCTTGGGGCCATTGATCTTCATTTAGATCTTGCACTTTTCACTTAGTCTTGCAAAGAAATAGAATATTCTTCCAAGGATATGAGATTAAAATCTAGACGTCTATTTGCATTCGTATCTTGCGGTCTGCGCTAGGTTGCTAGATAAAAGTGTGTCAGAGAAAAGTGTTTCAAGATTCTCTACGAGTCGTTGATGCAAAGGATGATCTTGTGGTGGTCGTTGAGTCTCGTGATGAAACTATAGTTAAGCAAGAAGATTAGAGATTGTGAGACTACTCAGTTGCTAAGTCTCTGAATGAATCGAGGGTAAGAGACAAAGTAAGGTAAAGCTTGGAATTTGCAGGTGATCGATTCTATGCCATTGATCATATCTTAATTTCATGGTGGTTGTTTTTTCTCTTAAGGAAAGGGAATATTCTCCTGTGGTCTTGAGATTAAATGCAGATTGTTTGATCTTAATCCAATCTTGTGGTATTCGTGCAATCTCGTAAGAAACTCAGAGTTGAAGGAATGGTTCCATGACTCAGTGACATGAAGGATTCAAGAAATCCAGAGTTAAAGAGGAGTAAAGGAAGACAGAGACAAAGATGGGAGATCAATGACTATGATTTAAATTAGGAAATAATTCTTTTTTTGCACCATTGATACAAGTACCTGCACCACCTGTGATTGTTACATATTCAAATATTTAAAATTAACAAAGATTTGAGTCTCAGAGTCTATGGCGGTTGTGTGATTTCTCAAGCTACAGAGGGATGGGTCGAGCTGAATTTTGAAAGTCACATTTATGGTGATGGGAAAGATATTCAAGTCTGTATCTGATCGACTTAGATATTTCTATGATTCATTAATGAGAAACATTGACAATCTTAGGGTTTCTGAATTGTTTATGCAAGATCTATTGTAACCCTAATTTCTAGGAATTGGATTGACTCCTAAGCCTGTGTGCTAGAGGAGCATGTATATAATTTTTTTGAGAGCCTTTAGAGCTCAGAGTTTTCCAACTGGTGTAAGATTTTCTGTGGCATTTTCTCTGCCCTCAGGTTTTCACCTTGCTGTAATCTTTCATTGACTTCCAGATTATGTTAAGGTTTCAAAGACATATTTTTTTTCCTTGAACTTTCTCTTGTCTATATATCTCTTACTGAAGTATAATATAGTAACTTTATTTAGAGAAATATTAGAGTTCCTGAGCCTTTCTTTTTTTCAGCACCTTTGTGTACTACTGTGTATGATTTGATTTAGAAAATCTTGTTGATTTGGTTTATCCTTGGTAATTTTGTCTCATTCTTGTGCCTATTTTCTATAGTGAATGTCTTCTTGCAGGTCACAGTCTTTGTCTATTTCCTTAGGAAAGCTATTTTTTATGGAATCTTTCCTTCCCTTGAATAGCCTCTTTCCATTTTAGACCTCTCTGTGAAATACTTATGCAAGGCTATTTAGAAAGATTGTGTTCTATTACATCTGAGAATCTTCATTCTATTTTGGTCATTGTATTATGGTTCATGTTCCCTTCAGTGCATCACCTAGTAGGATAATTTTCTTTTTTTAGTCATTTCCTTCGAAGCATTCCTTCTCTCCTTTTTCCTTCTAAGTTCACTTTCATGTTTAGGAGAAAATTAGGTGATTAGCCAAGAGGAACCAACCTAGAACATGGAGGCTTCACTTCAGTTAGCAATGGCCCCACAACCTAGAAGTGATTCCCATGTTATACTAAATTATCAAGACTATGAGAGCTTGAATATGATGCAAAATTTGGTGTATAACAACAACTACTACAATAGAAACCAATTCCAACAATCCCCCCCTTTGGCATTGATAGAAACATATGAGAAAATGCATCAATCCAAAACTACCTATCTCAATACAATCTTCTCAATATCTTCTTCATAGCTCTCCCTAAAATAGTAGGTATTTTCCATAGTCTCTCTTCATAGAATCTCTCCCCTTTGACATCAATGGAAAATGGTGCCATTAATATAATTCTGACCATCTTTCCTCTACAAGGTGTGGCTTTTTAAAATCATCATGCCTACAAAAACTAGGTGCATAATCACCCAAATTTGTTCTATATTATTCTTGTGACCACTCCCCTTGAAGAGTAGATCCATACATCAAGTCCAGAAAAAGATATAGATATGAAATCCATTGGATTGATGCATTCCTACACCAATTTAGTTCTCTCAAGGAGGGGATCTCATTACAAGAATACCTCTGAGATACTTATAAGCATCCTTTTGCAAAGGTTTTCTAAATATATCTTCTTTTTGTTCCTTTGTGCTGATATACTCCAATCTAATCTCCTTCTCTGCAAACTTGTATCCCAAGAAATGATACTTAATGGAAATATGTTTAGTGTTTGAATGCATAACTCAATTTTTTGACATATTCACTATGCTATTTTTATCACAATCGATAACCATTGGCTCATCAAAAGTTATCACAATGTCATTCAACATTTTCTTCATCCAAACAATCTATGTGCAATTTATAGTAGCAACAACATACTCTTATTCAACATTAGATTGAGCTATACAATCCTACTTCTTACTTAACCAAGAAACCAATATTTTCCCCAGAAAGAATCCACCACCACTTGTACTTGTTCTATCATTGACATTTCTTGCCCAATCAACACCAATATAAGCATGCAAAACAAAATCATCATATTTTATACCATAAGCCATAATCCAGTGTTCCTTTTAGATATCTAAATATTCTTTTTACAGCAGCAAGGTGTGTCTCTTTAGGATCTTCTTTATATCTTTCCACAATTCCAAATCCATTAGAAATATCTCGTCTAGTGTGAGTCAAATGTTGTAGGCCTCCAATCATACATCTATACTTTTTTTGAAAAACACTCAGAGATTCATTAGTAGTAGTAAGCTTGTGATCAGTAACCATAGGTGTTCCAATAGGTTTACAATATTCCATTCTAAACTTTTTCAACATTTCCTTAAGATACTTGGTTTGAGAAATAAAAATACCATTCTTGTTCTGATTGATTTGCAGCCCAAGGAAAACTTTCATCTCACCAATCATCGACATCTCAACTTCATTTTTTATTTCCTTAGAGAATTGTTTACTCATTTAATCACTCCCTCCAAAAATGATATCATCTACAAAAGCTTCAACTATTAAAATTATATCTTCACTAGCTCTTAAGTACAAATTACTGTCTACATTACCTTTTCTCAAACCAAAACAAAGTATATACCTGTCCAATCTAGAATACCATGCTATAGGTACTTGTTTTAGTCCATACAAAGCCTTCTTCAACTTGCAAACCATTCCCTCCTCATTTCTTAGAGGTAATCGATCAAGCTCTTCAATATATACTTCCTCCTATAGATCTCCATTCAGAAATGCAGATTTCACATCCATTTGATATATTTTGAATTCTTTGTGTGCAACATAAGAATGAAATAATCTTACAGTCTCAAGCCTAGCAACATGAGCAAATATTTCTTCAAATTCTATGTCTTGTTGTTGCGAGTAGCCTTTACAAACATGTCTTGCCTTATTTCTTACAACTATTCCTTCTTCATTCAGTTTGTTTCTGAAAACCCATTTAGTCCCTATAACATTCTTATCTTTAGGTCTAGGAACCAATTCCCAGGTGTTATTTTCATTTATATGTTCCAATTCTTCCTACATAGCCTTAGTCCAAGATTCATCTCTATATGCCTCATAAGTAGTTTTTGGTTCAACTTGAGAAATCAAACAAATTTCATCTCTTAATCTTGATCTTGTTATCATGCCTTTATTTGCATTTTCTATAATTTGAATCTCAGGATGGTTCTTCTTAACATACCTTGATGTCTTAGGAATTTTAGTAGAATAATTTGAGTCATCCAAACATACCTCGATCTCATTATCAATCTCAAAAGGTTCTTCCAACTTTCAAAGTTTTCATGGTCAAAATTTGGACTATCCTTCTTGTAGTATGCCATTTTCAAGATCAACTCAAGCTCTTAAGCTTTCTCTCTAAGGACCAAAAGGTCTGAAACCAATTGTTAGGAATAAAAGTCCACCAACACAACTGAGAGGGTTGGTGAATTAGTTGTGAGATAGATTATTAAACATTAAACTTTATAAACCAAAAATTTAATCCAAATGATAAAAAAGTAAATTCAACACCATAACACAATCCTTTGTTGTTGAGGAAACTATGTTAAAGGTAAAACCCCGGTGGGAATTAGCACCCACAAATAGTGTACTAAGAGTATACTATCCCTACTAAAAGATTTATCCCTATTAGGAGATTATTAATGCATTACAGTACATATTCCCTATTAAAGTATAATCCCTGTTTGGATTCAAGAGATCAACAGGCTCACTATCCAGGAAAACTACCTAAAGAAGGTTAAATCCACCTTCATAACTTATTTTCCGAAATACAAGTGTATATAAAATAAACAATCCAATGAATTGTCTGATAGTAACTATATTGTCTTGATCAGTTCCAATGTAGTATTTTAATCACAACCTATTCTCTACATCCACAAGACTTCGCACAAACAAACTTGCAACTTCCATACTTCATTGTAACCACACACTCCACAAAAGAAAATAACTTTCTTTTATACAGGTTGACAATAAGAAATTAGGTCATCCAATTAAGACTTCCCCAATGCACAAATACTTACATAACCCCTTGCAAAGATACACACGGTACCTATAACAAGTAAAAATCAATTACAATCTATCAGATACATTCAAAGATCTGTAATCCATGCTCGCCATCCATAATACACACTTCATTTATGAAGTTAGACCCAAATAGGTCTTCTCTAGAACATAATCCACAACTATCATCACCACGAGTCTTGTGACCCAAGAATCATAACAAGCATTCCTCAAAATGTCTTGTGCCATTCCTCAAGGTCACATAACATAAATCAATATCACATGCAAGTTATCCTCAAAATTCAGAGACTAACTCTGTCACAGTTCATGGTCACTGTCTAGTACCCAATCTTCACTAAAACCGCTGTAAATTAATCCATATTGAGCACTAAGCCAAGAAATCTTAGACTTAATATCACAAAAAATCCCTGCATACATCCTCATCTTCACGTGCTCTGAATAAACCATACAATACTCATACACTTCTTTCTTTCATCTAAGCAACAATAATAACCATTTTGTTCTATCTCATCAAAAACATATGTTGACATTAGTGACAAAACATGAATGATAACAACTAAAATAGAAACCAATTCCAAAAAAGAGTATACTTGTGTATCTTTGAGTGACTCTTTCTATTTTTATTGTGAGGTTTGGGTAGTGGAGGACCCCGAGATAGATTGTGCATCTGCTGCTTTGTATGTGCCCCTTTCCTTGCTTGTATGTGTTTCCACGAATGATACTTTCATTATGGGGTTAGTGAACTAAGATGGGGGTGAAGTAAGAATAACCTGCGAGCTTAGTGTTACATTCTCTTCCACATTAAATTATGTAGAATGATCAAATATATACATCCCTTGATCTTCAAACCTTGTGAGATTCTAGAGGTCAGACATAAGAAATTCATCAGGACCAAGGGAATCTAGGGGGTTTCCTTGTTCTTCTTGTGACTCTTCCTGGTGCAAGGCACCTCCTAAAAGTCCTCTTTTCTTTCTTTCATGTTTGTAATAAGGTGCATCTTTGAGATCACCCTTGTGTGTGTGTGTGTGTAGTTGTGTGGGTCTTTGCTGTAAGGTGAAGGACCTAAGGTGAGGTTATAAACCTAGGTTCCTGAAACCAGAGTTAGACCATGTTTTGTTAAGGATTTTTAGGTTTGGTTAGAAGTATTTTTTCTAAGTCCTTATTTAGGTTCTTACCTTTTTTTGACCCTCTCCCACATCCTTGGGGTTGATGAACTTAACATTCTCCAAAAATAGCAACTTTCCTTCATGATTGCCAAAAGTTGTCTTTTTGCAAAGTTGCATGAGCAACTTTTGCAAAATGTTGCTTGAGAATGAAAAAATTATTTGTAACCAACCTCACCAACTTTCTAAAGCTTCTAAAACACTTGGAGGATGTTGTAAGGTGAGAGAATGCCTTCCATGAAGGTCAGAATATTGTGTGTACAAAGTTTGATGTTTGAGCAAGGAAATAGAAGAGTGTTTTCATTTATTTTTGCATGGTACATCCTGGTACGGATTCATTTTGAAGATCAACTTGTAGAAGTTTGTAATTCCTTGAGTCTACTAACCTTTCCAGCTGATTTGAGGTGTTTTTGTTAAGTTAGTGAAAATTTATAGATTTTTCTTGGTTGCTGTCTGAGAAACCAAGGCTCTACTGGACTAGTGTCAAAGATGTGATCCTAACAAGAGTTTTATCTAGTGGATCTCCTTAGCCACTTGAAAAATGTTAGTTAGGATCATGGTATTTAGGAATCTAGAAGCTTAGGCTCTCACTCTTAGTCCTTCTATTTTTAAGACCAAGCCCTAGGCTAATTATCCCTATGTAATTAGCCTAGTCTATCAGTGCAGTCACATGCAGGAGTTATATGAGTGTTGTGGGATAAAAACAAGAGTGGTTCTAGACTAATTTGGGGTAGGGGAGTCCATCCAAAGATTTTGATTTCATCCACAAACCCACCTTCTATCACTTGCCTAACAAACCAAGCCTAAACTAACTAATTAGGTCTGTGTGTTTTCTGAGAGCTTAGGGTTGCAGGAGTGGAGAGAGGTGCTAATGCTTTGGAGGGTTTAAAAAATCCATAAAGGGTGTCTAGGAACCCAATCGAATCCTCTAGATCCTACTTTCACAAAAATTTAAGCCCCAAAAATCCATTGGTTAGGGTTACAGGGAACCCTAGGCTATTTGGGGTTCGACTAAATTTGGGTCTTCAAGACCAAATTTAGTGGTGGATTCCTGGTCCCTAGGGTTTGTTAAGATTCTTCAATCTCTTAGGATAGATTTTTGAATCCACTGGTGAAGTTTTACAGCTTATTGTATGGTTTATGGAAAGTGTCCCTAAATGAGAAATTGATTTGTTCCATAGCTTGATTTGGAGAATCAAGAGAGAACAGGGGAAGCTTATTGACCCCTTGGAAAAGTCAGGAGACATCCTAAGAAGACTTGTGTGGAGTGAGATTGATCAAGTTTGAAGTTTGAAGATGTATCAAAGAGCTAGGTCCCATTAAGGTCTTCTTGCAGTGCTCTCTGCATCAGGTGGTATCAGAGCCTTACAAGATCTTGGAAGGAGTGCAGAATGGATGAAAGAATAGAAAGTTTTTTAGAGGAGGAAGTCCCCACTAGAATCACTAATGTGGAATTGGAAAAAAAATTTAGGTAACAAGTAGCCAAGAACAAGAGGATGGACGAGGAGATAAATAAGTTGAAAGACATCCAAATGGAGGAGGAAGGAGAAGAAGAAGAGGAAGAGTAGGAGCAAGATGAGACAAAGAACATGCCTGTAGACTAATTAAAACTTCTTGAAGCTCTTGTAAGAGTTGGAAGGAGAGATCATAAATTAGACATACCCATATTTTGTGGGAAAATGGATCCTTAAGAATGCATGGATTGGGTGGAAGCTTTAGAGAATGACTTTGAGTATGACAACATCTCTGAGAATCAAAAGGTTAAGGTTGCAAAATCTAGAATGAGAGGTCATGCCTTGAGTTGGTGGAACTTTATACAAAATGAAAGAGTGGAGGAAGGAAGGAATCCTATCTCAACATGGAAGAAGATGTTGGTTGAAGTCAAGAAGCAGTTTTTACCTGAAGACTATGAGATCACCCTCCATAAGTAGCTGCAAAATCTTAGGCAGAAGGACCTTGATGTGAGTTGATATATTGAAGATTTTCACAAACTGACCTTGGAGGAAAGAGTTCCTAAGAGTAAGAAGCACAAACTTGCAAGGTATATCAATGGACTGAAATAAAGTATTCAAGATGAAATGAATTTGTTTAACCCCGAATCAGTACACAAATGTTTTCAAATGGCATTAAAAATTTAAGAAAAGAAGAAGAGAAGGGGAGAACAAAATAAAAGAGGAAGAGGGAATAACTTCAAGGGTAGAGGTAGATTCAATGATAGAGTACCATTTCAAATAAGTCAAGGGGATTTTAGTAACCATGAGACAGAAGGAAAGCACAATAACAGAAGCAATTTTAGAGGTAGGAGATAAAATAGTAGGGGAAGATTTGGTGGAAGAGGACCTAGCGTCTTCATAGGGAAGTGTTTTAAATGTAATCAAGTTGGATGATAGTCCTTAAGATATCCTGAAAAGAGTGGCACCAGCAAACAAGGAGGGGACAGAAGAGTACAACTTACCCAAGAGGATGATAACCAAAGTGTATCCTCCTATCACTCTACAACTTCAAGACCTACAAATCCAGAGCAAGGAGAACATTTAATGATGTAAATGACACTCCTAAGAGTACCTACTACTATAGAACCACCTCAGAGGAAGTCCTTATTCAGAACAAGTTGCAAGGTGAACAATAAGGTATGAAAAGTTATAGTTGATTTTGGCTCTACATATAATATTACATCTAGGGAGTTAGTCACTAAGCTTAAGTTACATGTTATTCCTCACTCCTTCCCTTATAAGGCTTCTTGGTTGACAAAAGAAAAACAAACCATCATCAATGAAAAAGTGTGGGTAGATTTCAAGATAGGGGAATATATAGACATGGTTCTATGTGATATCATAGAGATGGATGCATGTCATTTTTTATTGGGTAGCCCTTGGCAGTATGATGTAGATGTTAATCATGATGGGAAGTCCAATGTCTATACTATAGTTAAGGATGGTGTTGAATATGTAATGAACCCACTCCCTGATGGTGAAAAAGAAAAACATGCTACTAGCGCTGTCTTACATATAGGAGAGAAGGAATTCTTGAAGGTATTAAAAGAAAGGGATACACCATGTTATGCCCTAGTAGTAAGGCCCAAAAAGACACCTTTGAAGGAGTCCAAATTCCAAGTACCCACTAGGGATGAAGGCCCCAAAGAAGTGAAGGAACTGTTAGACCAATATAAAGGTATCATTGCTGAGAACACACCAGAGTCTTTACTACTTGAGAGGGAAGTAAGTCATTGTATAGACTTCATATCAGGGGCCACTCTTCCCAATAAGGCAACATATAAGATGACCCCTGAACAAAATCAAGAGATAGCAAAACAGATTGGATAATTGTTGTCAAAAGGTCTCATTAGGAAGATTGTGAGTCCTTGTGCTGTCCTAGGAGTCCTAGCACCCAAGAAACAAGGCACATGGAGGTTATGTATGATGACATTAAGTTTTGCCATTAGTATACTTAAGTGAAAAACATGATAAAGGTCATCGGTATAGGCATAACCGACAAACAACACACTGCATAACCGACGAGATGGTAATGCTTTTCATACAAATGCTAAGTATAGAATTGCCTGACAAACACTGTTAAGTGTTGAACCGATGAAAAAGCATAAAGGACATCACCAACAAAATAGTTTTCAGTATATCACCGACGGATCTAAAATCACTAAATCGATGGTACAGTTTTGAGAACATCGCCAACAGAGAAGAAAAGGAAAGAAACCCAAGAAACATTTATATATAGGGACACCGACAAAGTAGAAGACCAAAAAAGAAAAGAATGAAAGAAAATGGACAGACCAATAGAGCAGTCCGACCTTCAGAACTGACAGTCAATTACAGAACCCACAAATTGTGGATCTGACTTTCTATTTCAGATAAAACATTGTAACTCTATTTATAGGATTTCAATTTGTTTCAAAACATAACTTGAGGGTCAAGTAAGCATATTGTAAATGTTTTAAAGCATCCTAATGTATCTAAAATATACCTAATTAAAGATCAAGGTCAAGTTGTAAACCTTGAATGTAGAGTTAAAATTGAAAAAGCGTGAATCAAGAATGGACCTAGAAACTATTGTATATAGATGTTCAATCATTTGTAATAGGAAATGAGTTGATAAATGATTTTAGCCATGGAGATAATCTAAGCAAAAGAAGTGAATTCATGCAAAGTTTAGAAACAGATCATATCAGTTCTCAAGAACACAGAGAAGGCTACTAACAAGTAGAGACAAGGTACCATTCAATTACTTAAAGGTGATTACATATACATTGTAAGATTTATAGGATCTGTTATCATAAATTAGAGATTTCATATACTATTAGATCAAATTTTATAATGTAGATTGCATTCTAACAAGTGCATCACATCAAAAATCCTTTTGTACAAGGTGGACTTAATAGTTCTTGACAAATCTCTTAATAGAGTACACACCTAACGGTGTTGCTAAAGCTTCAAATGAAGTAGATCCTAATAGGTATCTACTCTAATACTCCTAACATGGTAGATCATCAGAAGTGATCAAATTGTAAGCCTTAATTGGCTCCCTTCTTATCTGTAGATAGTGAAGTTTTGTGGGTAGACATCCCCACCATAGTGTTTACTTCCTAACAGGAGTTTTATGTGATATCATATCTTTTGTTATGTGTTATTTACTTTCATATATGTTTCTTGAATGTTTAAACATGTAAAGAACTTATGTTATGATTTCACATACATAAAGAAAAATGAACAGATAGATAGGTGAATATACAAATGTGATGACACAAAGGTTAATGGGCCAATCACATAAAAAAATTTAGAGGTATTGATTCACCCCTCACCTCTTAGTACATCATTCCAGTAATTCCAACAATTGGTATCAGAGCCAAGTCTATTTCTTGAAAAGCTTAAAGACTTAAGAGAAAAGATCAAGACAATGGAAAAGTACAGACTGGACAAGACTATTGAGAATGAGCAGTTACAAATTCAGATTTACTATGAGCAGTACAAAGAGGCGAGAG
>MU223366.1:2488479-2546325 GCA_018584345.1 Thuja plicata | reverse complement strand
GCAGTTACAAATTCAGATTTACTATGAGCAGTACAAAGAGGCGAGAGTAAGCATGAGAAAGTTGCTTGATGAAAGAAAGATTATGGAAACTAGGCTTAATGAGAAATATTATCAAGAAGAGGAGATCCCAGATTACTTCAACTCAGCTAAATCTGCAACAACCAAAGCATTAGACACATCAATAGAAGAGATTACAAGTCTAAAAGAGATCAATCTACATCTGCCAGAGAAAATCAAGATGGTGCAAATTGATATAGAGACTCAGATGGTAAAAATGATTGAGTTCATGAATGATTCAAGAAAAGATAAATCAAAGAGAACATTGGCTATTGATGATAGGAGGAAAATCATAGAGAATCTAGAAACAAGAGAATCAGAGATTCAAAGACTTACTAATCATCACCATGAGATTACCAATCAGATCATTCTTATGAGTCAAGAGGAAAACAAATTAAATACTAAACTCATTGAAAGAATACCGATCATTGGTGAGCTAAGAGAAGAAAATGAGAAGCTAAAGCATGAATTTAGAATTCAAAATCATCACAATGAATTAATCAAGAAAGTTGAAGATAGCAACAAAAGAATGGGTGATTTCCTTGACGAAAAAAGAAGTGTCAACAACTACACAGGTATAGGGTACACCAACAATGGAGAATCATCTAATCAATCAGATCAAAGGAATGTTTATGCAACTCCAAGAACAAAGAATCTGTCATGCAATCACTATGGAAAACCAGGCCAAACCTCCAACATTTGCAGAAACAAAATAAAAGGTATTCCTCAATCATAATCTACTTTCATTGGTAATTGTTATAAATGTCACAAAAAGGGACACAAGGCACATGAATGCAGATCCAAGGTGACAAATCCAAAGAAGGAAACTGACATGGACAAGTTATGTCCTACCTACAAAGTGAATGGACATACACATCAGGAGTGCTAGAAAAATAACAAGAAGGCGTGGACACCAAAAGAACCTGATAATGGCTACAAACTGACAAGAATTGGTAACTCATATGTTTTTGACTATAACACATCGGTAAACTACATAGCATGTGGAAGGTATGGTCATATTTCTTCCAACTGTATGAGAAAATGGACTAGAAGACCAAGAGGATGGACCAATCTAGGTATGGCATGTTTACATTGTCATAAGGCTGGACATGCGATAAAAGATTGCAAAGATCGACTGACAGACACAAGCACTTATCCCAATGGAAACATCATTGATGACATCAAGAAGATGAGAAACAAGATGTGGAGAAAAGATACAAACAATGAAGGTGCTAGAATAAGCAATGCAAATGATGACACCCCATCCAATGGATCTAGTGGCATCACTATTCCCAACTAAATTGCACAAGTAAGTAAGGAACTGCATTATGACAAGTTATATTATGCATCAGTTCCATTACACATTGATCATATTGACAAAATTATCATTATTGAAGATGCACTATGTTATTACTTGTAATGTTATTAAAAAAAATCCCATTGGTAAAAGGGTACAAATAAGCATCGGTGAACACACATAGTAAAGTTGACAATACTTACCAAAATGTATTAGGCATTACACAAAAACCAAGTCGCTAAGTGTAACCAATAGACATCGATGATATTTGAGCCGAGAGAAGTTATCCTTGCTATTTTACCGACAATCATTGGTGAAATCACCAAAGCTGCTAGCTACCCCAAAAATTTGTGTCTGCACCAATGATGTTATTTATGCCTCAATCGACGAACTTAGTCTTTGTATACTGACAAGTTGTTGGGCATTAATGACAACTTAGGGCACAAAAGTTATAAAAGTGCGACGAAAGAATTCATTTTGCACCCGCAATTTTCAAGCAAGAAAGCTGAGCTAAACAGAGTGATTGAAGAGCAGATTGAAGTGCAACCTTAGCAAGATTCCAACATGACTCAAAAGATTCACAAGTGATCACAGAGATTCAGTAAGTACCTACAATCACTGACTACACTGTTTAAAGTTACGAAAAGCCCTAAATTCCAAATATGATGGCATCTACTTCTAGGACAGGAAAAATGAAAGAGGATAAGAAGAAAATGATTAATCTTATTAGCAATAATACTTGTGTTGAACCTAAATACAAGTTACACCCAGAAATTGCATCACAACCTGATGATTCTGGAGCATTCTCTAGAATCCCACCTAGGGTTTTGTTGGTAGAGGATGTAAGGTCCTATATACATTGTAAGATATCAGAATTAGGAGATTTGAACCTGTACAATTCCTATAAGGCACTATGTGATGAATCTGGTAACCTAAAGGAAGAGCACAAGCATCTGGAAGTGAAAGGTCTGATAAGTGCATTACACTTTCCTAGGGTTTTCAAAACTAAATGGATAAAGATAGTTCTTAGTAGAATGCATAACTAGAAATTATGGCTTGATGGGCCTAAATGAATAACAAAAGATGTTATTCATACTGTTACTGGATATCCCACAACCGACAAGCCTAAAGGTCACAAGCACCCATCCTTGAAGGAAGTAGAAAAACTGACATGTGCAAAATTAAACAAAAGAGGTCTCAAGGTAAACACTATCACCGACGAGGAACTTAAGTTTGGTGCATGTGTGATAGGATATAAAATCTTCCAGGCCAGTAGAATGAACAGCATAGAAAGAACTGCTATGAGCACAACCTACAAGATCATCAAAGAAGGAAAGAAGATGGATCCTGCAAAAATATTGTTCAATCAAATTGAAGAGAACATGAACACCATAAGGTCATCAAGGAAAAACACTTTTAAGTTTGGTTCTCTTATTATGTGCATATTCTTTTACTTTGAAGAATACTTTCCTTCCATAGGCAAAGTAGTATGGGATATAGGCAAATGAGTCACCATACATATATGTGAGCACATAGAATCATTAGGTATAGATTTTGATAACCTAATGAATGAGTATTTCAAAGGATTCAAGGAAAGGATGCAAGCTAGAACAAGGATACCTGAGAGTTTGATAGAATAACACAAGGATGACATATCTTTTATGGTAGATACTGATTTTACCTACATCAAACCAGTAGTACCTAGTAAATCTTGGCTATCACCATTATATTATGAGATCAAAATCTAGGACAATCTACTAAGTGCATCCAGGCACTATTGAATGAACTAGAGGACAAAAAGAAACCAAGATTTGGCACTTATGAAGAATCCTAACTAAAAATCAAATCAAATCTTGTTGTCAAGAAGATTGTAAACAAAAAGAACAAAATGGTTAAAGACTTAACCAAGAAATTTGCAGTTGCTGAAGAAGGTGAAGAGGAAACAAAAGGTAAGGAGGAAGAAAATGGGGGCCAATCACCCATCAGTGAAGATATAGAAAACAATGATTCAGTGCCCACATAGTTAGATCCATCACCTCCTCCTCCACCTAAGAAATCAAGAACAACTATTGTTTCAACGACAAGAAGAAAAAGAACTAAAGAAACAAGTACTTCACCGTTAAAGAAAGGAAAAGTGAGAGCCTACAAGAGGAAACCAGTCTCACCAAAGGAGAAACAAATCAAAAGGAGGAAGTTGAAAAGAACTAGAGAAGATCTAGAAGACTCAGCTATGGATGAAGCTAACATAGAAGTTCAAAAAGGGAAAGAACCCTTGATTCCAAAGACCATTGATGAAATATGTTAAAACATTTCAGAATCACCATTTATTTCTGATCCTAACATTAGGAAATGGTTAAAATTTGATTTAGAGGATCAAAACAAAATTGAAAATGCTATAATAGCAAAAATGTGCAAAAACCATTATTGTCCACTTCAATTATCAGAATATGATGTACCCAAGGAACTATCAGAGAGATTGTCTGCAAGATGGACATTTGCACTTCATACAAAAAAGGAGATAAGAGAAAAAGTACTTGTCACCCTTATGCCTTCTAATTAAAAGAAAGAAGAGATACATTAAATACTAGATAAGTATGAAAAGGAGTTCTCACCCAAAATGAGAGCATACCAGTTTCTGAAAGGGAAGCTAAATGAGATGAATCAGGAAAGCACTAAGAAGTGGTGCAAGATACTCGAAAAGCCCACTAAGGAAGCTAGCCCAGAGAAAGAACACATAATCATTAAAAATGTACAAGACAATTCATCAGTGGAATTGGACAAAGAAGAGAGTGAGATAGTAGGCCACAAACATACTAAATTTGTTGATGAGGTATGGCCCGACACTACTCTTGACAAAACTTAGAGTGAAGAAAGCCAAATTCCACCAAGTCCAACTCATATTGACTTGGATGATGAAGTAGAGGTTACCAAAGTAGAATTGGAAATAAAAGGTAACATTAATGAGGATGTCAATGATGAAACATGGTTGGATAATATCATTAATGATACTATAGGAGAAGACCCTGCAGAAGAGGTACAAAAAGATGAATATATCACTGTTACACAAGGTAAAACCGACAGACAAGAAACACTTAATGACACTACAGAGGTAAACACACTGACCAACATGAAAATATTGATAGAAGCTATTGATATTGATTCAAGTTAGGAGAAATCATCTATGAAAGATGATAACATACCCAAGGACACGGGTAATGAAGAAAATAAAGATGCATTGAACACTCAAAAAGATATAGACACAGAGATGAAGGATGCAACCGACACTTAGCAAGAGTTGTCTACTGAAAAATAAAAAGGAGAAGATATTAACAAAGATGATACATTGAGAAAGGATGAAGAGAAAGAATAAAGTGAAGAAGTTAAGAAAGATGATAGCATGAAGGAAAAGGAAGAAAAATCTATCAATACACCCAAGGAAAATGAAGAGACATCTTCACACAACCAATAGGTGGACTCTGAACAAAAGCAACAAGAAGCTTCATCTTCTCGACCTTCACCGAGAAAATCAATCCAATCTCAAGGTATACAAATGGTAGTTCCCCAATTTTTCTCCCAACCAAAGAAGAAGAAGAAGAAAGTAATAAAGAAAGACATCTTAACTGTAACACTTGATGAGGTAATTGAAATACCCAAGTGGGATGTATCTACTTTAGATACTGAAACACTTCAAAATTTTGGAGTGATGTGTCAAAGAAAAGCTATACAAGAAAAAATGAAAAAGGCACATAGGAAAGCTCAAGCACTTGACAAAGCAAGAGATATACTACATCAACTTGTTCTTGATACAAAGTTGAGGATGGCATATTAGTCATGGAGAAAATTGCAGTTCTTACCGATGCCATCACCACTCAAAGTGTAGATGTCAAGCAGGCAATGGAAGAACGGGCAGAGAAGAAGTATCAACATAAACTAGTTGAAAAGATTAGCCAAGAAGTTGCAGAGAACAAGGTAAAGCTCATTGAATTAGAAAGTCAATTAGAACCTATGATTGCAGAAGCTATTACCTTAGTTCAAAAGATGTGCACACTTGAAAATTTCACCAAAGAAAATAGTGAAAAGTTGTCCCAGCTAGATTTAGATCTGACAGCGAGTGCACAAAGTTTAACCTCTGATGCAAATGCAATAAATTTACATCATGATAAAATCACAGAGGTAAACAAGTTAAGACAAGAGATATGGGATGTAGAGACACAGTTTAGAAATGAGGTTACCAAGCTATAGGCTCACATCTTGCCAAACCTCATCACTCTACAACAACACATTACAAATGCAAGAAATTTGATCTCAACCCTAGAGATGTCTGTGGTAGACAGCATCTACGATATGCATGTGACGATATCACTTGAGCACATGGCTCTAGAAAATTTAAAGGAGAAATGGGAGAAGATGATGGAGGAAATCAAAGCCTCACACTCACACATTTTTGAAAAGTTGTAAGTACCTTTTCCTTTATTATCAAAAAAGGAGGAATGAATAGTACATATTGTTGGAAACACTGAGAGGGGGGGTGAATTAGGGTTTAGCTAATTATTCAATTTCAACACTTTAAACATAAATCAATTAGATATCACTTGAAGCTTAACACAAGATCACATAACACATAATATGTTTATGGAGAAACCTTGATTAGAGGAAAACCCCAGTGGGCATTAGTACCCACAAATATTGCTCTAATATAATGAACCTGTTAAAGTTCCTTTGCCTTGTTAGGAGCAGTCTTTACAATGCAAGTACAATGACCTAGTTAAGGGTCTGACCCTATTAGGATTCCTTTACAAACAACCCTGTTAGGGGTGAGGAATCACTGTCCAAGAGCTCACTACTCAATGAGAAATAAGGCTACAACCTCTTGAGAATAGATATGCACTATATCCAAAAGTGAACTGTTGTATGTGACACAGATGTATAATCAGTTCCAGTTATGTGCTTATGCTCTTATCTTCTTTAAGGGCTCTATCTCATTCTGATATATTCATATTTCTCTGCTTATATGTCTTCTCTTACTTTTTCTTTGACACCTCAACTATATCTTTACATTGCATATATATATATATATATATATATATATATATATATATATATATGTTGATGCCTGAATAGACGCGACTACAAACAGGACCTTAGTCGGCCCAAAAACAACATTCACAACACTTCCAAACAAATTGGATTAAGTGTGTTTACAACAATGTTTAATACATGATTACAAACTTATTACAATAGGCACTTAGCCTTTACATAACAAAAGATTACACACTAATCAAAATAATGAAGTTGGCTTCATACTCTATATTCTAAACTGCTAGTGTACTTGTTCTTTTTGTAACTTGTTCGTATGGCCATTCCATATCATGTGTGTATAGGATAAGCATAAAAACATGCCATAGAGCTTAATTTTGAATGCACATATCCTGATGTGATCGTACACACATGCGTTGATGCCCTAATCGACTACAAGTCACTGTTTTGTTCTGTCTTCTACACTTAGTCAATTTTCACTTCATAGTTTACTGTCAAAACTTCATATGACTTTGTTGCCATAATGAAAACAAAAAATAATCCATATACTCCCTGGGAGTCAACTTTCCAACAATATCCCCCTTTGTCATTAATGGCAACAAAGGAATGTGGCCAAGTTACTCAAAATTGACTAACACCCAAAAACTGTATATTCTTATCTTTTTAACATATACATACACTACTTCTCATATATACTTTATTCATTATATACATTACTCCCCCTTTGAAATTAATGAAAAAGGTGTCAAAAAAACTTGTAAGTTTCTAGATACTTACTCCATGTATACATTTGGATATACAATCTAAAGATTCTTCATCTCTTGCTGCCAGAATGCCTTTAGTGCATCAATTGTTTGTAGATGGGCGCATAAGGCATATGTAATATTTTCCATCTTTGTCAAATCCATGCTTGGTCCTTGATAATAGGTAGCAATAGTTGCATCAATATATTTAATATTCTCATCCAAAACTGCTAAGGAGGGCACAAGTGCATTTCTCAGTTGAGTCTGCCTGATCCTTATCATACTGATATCCATTTTAGCTTTTTCTATCTTGTCCAGTTGACCTTAATAGATATTGTTGCAGATGTTCATTTCTTGTGTGGATGTTTCAACTAATTTTCTAACACTGTCAACCAAAATATCTACCTCCTCTATCTTTTTGATGTGTTCAGAGGTGAGTTTGCATCTGTCCATGCAGTTTGCTATAACCTTCCTGCCTTTTGCTACCAATTCTTTCAACATAGACTGACCAATCTTTAATGAGTTTAGATCTAAGGTAAATTTCTTTACCAGTTCATTTAAGATTTCCTTTTTATACTCATCTTTTGCAATTCTCGTGGCTAAGTCTACTAAGCTGGTCAAATGTGCTTTGAAGCTTGTTAGGATGTCGTCTACATCATCAACTGATTGAATTTTTTCTACTTTCTTGTCCGCAGACACTAGATCATTCAAAATGTTTACTGATTCCAAGAAGAGAGGGTTTCTCATAACTTTTTTCTCTTTGGCTTTTTCCATGGCTAGCACACTGATTTTTATTAAATCTTCTTCTCCCCATGCATCCAGACTTGCTAAGTCAGGACTTAAACTTGACAACAATGAGTTTGATGGTTGAATGGATGGTGTGAATATAGTATTCTGACTAGTATCCATACATTCACTTTTTACTGGGATTTCCATAGCTGGTATCTCATTAGTTTGATTGTCTTGTTCTTTATATAATTCTGTTGAATCATTAGGGGGGACTTCATCTTGCTGTAAGGATGTGTAATCAGTGCATACCTCCTTTGTTTCTTCAGTTCTTACAAATGTTTTATCAACTTTGTCCATATCATTATTAGAAGCTGTCATGGATATCTTGATATTATCAATCACTATAGTATCCCCTGAATCTTTTGTTTTGTCAGAAGTTATTGAGACTGAGGGCGCTGAACCTGTGGACCTGTCTTAGGTGCATTCTGAATTACTAGTTCTACAACCTATTTAGGAGGATTTGGAGTTGCCTTAGTTGTAGGCATCATTGATGGATACATATGTCTATCTAGAAATACTTTCTCAAATGCTTTATGATTCTCTTCACGAACTAGATCATATTCCTTGTTCATGATATGAAGAATTCTTGTTTTGGTTCTTAGGTGCGGCTTTACTAAATCCAACAGAATGACTTTCTCATCATGCGAGCACACCGAGAGAAGAATATCCAATGTTTCTTCTCTTATCCTCATATCCTCTTCAATTGCTTTCCTCTTTAGTATATCAAGTATGTTCCATACTTTGTCTAGTATGACAATTTTGAGTTCCAATACTGTTCTTTTTAACTTAATCATGTGAGATATGACCATAGAATGAATCTCTAATTTTTCTATCTCTTGATATTTTTCATATACATTCTTGAGAGATTCTAGTCTTCCTTCATTAAAAATTATGTTCCTTAAGACATTAAGACTAGTTCTAAAAGCTACCTCAGGAGGGGTTTGTGTGTTCTTTACCTTTCTTCTTGTAGTTCTTGAGGATGGATGACTTGTGGGAACTTGCTTCTTCCTTCTAGCCATCTTGCTAGGTACTGATGGTGGAGATGCTTCCAAATTAATGGTGGTTGATGGTGCAGATGTATCTTCATTTGATTTCTTCTTCTTCTTCTTTGGCATATCATCAGTCTTTTCTATTTTTACTTATGTGGGAGTCTTCTCAAGTTATTTGGCTATCTTAGCTTCTCTAGCTTTGTCAAGGTCTTCTTGTGTAACACCATGAACTTTTAGGATGTTTGAGGTAATCCTTGATGCCTTCCTTTTGTTGTCAGCACTATATAAGACAAAATCAACTTGATTTTTCTTTTCTCTGTAAGTACCCCATCTAGGTTCATTGGGATCCTTGGGCACAAATAGGAGGACTTATGCATAACCTTCCAAAACATGTTCTTCAACTTCATAACCAAGAGGGTGAGTCCATTTTGTTCTAGGCTCAACTACCTCCATGCAAGTATAGTCAATCTCCACCATGAAGCATATGGTGTCTTTGTACTTTTCAACAATTTTCTCAGGTATCCTGAACCTCTTCTGCATCTTGAGCCTAAAATTTTTGATATCCATGTCCATAGAATCCTTTGCACTACTCTCTGTTGTAGCTTTTAATGATATCTAAGACATAGTGGGCTTGCTCCTATCTAGATAAATATTTTCAACTTTACCAACAATGTGGAAGTATACATAGATGATCAAAGAGCCAAGCCTGAATATCTTGCTCTTGTCATGCTTAATGGCTTTGATATTTTGTATCAGTTGTGCGTGCAATAATTCATAGAGATTCTACTGAGTGTTATCTCTTACTATCCTTATTGCTACCAGAACTATTGTTGTGGAAACACTATTCAGGCTACTTGCTTGCTAAAATTTGTATCCAAGTATCATAGTTAGTAGTTTGATGTCTTTCTCCATAATGGGATCAATAGTCATTCCACGCCTATCACTTCTAGATAAGCAGACTTGTTCAACCTTCTTATTGACATCCTTGCCAGTAGGAGGAGTTGGTCCAATCTTGGGAAGTCCAGTCATCTCATGAATTAGATCTATAGTGATGCACACATGAACCTCTCCTATCAAGTATAGATCGTCATGTATCCTACTTAGTAATATCTTCACCCATTATGGTTCATAGAACTCATGCGCATTGGAATACTCAAAGATAGGGTTATCAGTGAGATGCATGTATTCATCCTTGAATGTATAGTTTGGTTTCATCATAGAACCCATCAAAGATACAATGTTGTTGTCTCCAACTATTTCCTTCTTGCAATAAACATATGCATGGATGTCTTCTACATGTATGAATCCAAGTAGAGTCCTAGAGAATGCTCCTTTGACATCATCTAGTATGGACCTAAATTGATGCTTCCTAAAAACAAATCTCTTCCTTTCAGTAATGTCAAATATAACAGGGGTTACCATACTTACTTGCAACTAGGTTAAGTAGGGTTTCACAATGATTTTAAAATGACGTGACTACTAGGGTTTTGATCCAATTGTAGATCCATTCACAAACCAACTAATCCTTTAAACTATAGTGCTTTGATGCTTAATTCTTATCTTCTTTCTGAATGCTTCTATCTCAAATGCAAAGTGAGGTCTTAAGATCTTTTACCAATTTTATATAAAGATTAATTGCATTTAATGGTCATTGTCATAAAGTGGTTTACAGAGATAATTTCAAACTTTGTTCTGAATGAAGTAAAGGCAATGCGTGAATGCATACAACCTTAATTCATGATCACATGCATTAATCCATAGGTGCATACTCAGAGGTGAGTATACCAGCCACGCAGGGGTTCAGAGCTAGAATATCTCCCCCTAAGACCATAAGGGTCAATTATCCAGAAGTAGAAGGTGCATCCACTAAGGATGCATCTGCTAACTTGTTCTCTTCATTGTCCTTCTTTAATTCAACCCATATTTTATCTGAGTTAGCTTTGGCTTCCACAAACTTAACTTCTCCTGATTCTTCAAACAAAGACTACTTAGGATTCTCTTGTCCTTTGTTCTTGATTTGCAAAACCTTGAGATGTGTCCAGCTTTTCCACATGAGTGACAAATGATAGGAGGTCAGATGTTGTTACTCATCATGCTGCAATGGTTGGCTGTGTGTCCATTGTAATTACATATCTGACATGTGATGTTTTGCAAGTTTCTTTGAGGTTGATTTCTCTGATTGACTTGAGTTTGATTCCTTTAGTTTAGTTGTGGCTGATTTCTTTGATTTGTTCTGCAATGAATAGCCCTATGACCAAACTTATTGTAGGAGTAACAGTAACCATTTAAGGGTCTTACATTTTTAAAATATCTTGCCAAATGTCCATGATTTTTATAGGCATAGCAAGTACGGTTGACTGCCTTGTGCTTGTCTTTTGCTTTAGTCTCTTCATGATTCTCAGTTTTCTTTTCTTCTGAAGATTTTGTTTGAGCTTTCTTTCCTTCTTGTAATGAGTTGATCTCGATTTGAGATATATTGTATCCCATACTAGTGGTATCACCTTTCAAATTTTGTGCATAAAGTTGTGATTGAATTAAATTAGAACTTGTATGTAGTTTTCCAATCTTGTCTTTTTCTCCTAATAATTCATATTCAATCTTATTCTTGATATTTTCCAATTCCAATATTTTCATATTGGCTTGCATGAGTTCTTCATCTAACTGTTTATTATTTTTGTTCTTCTCTTCAATAGTTGTTAGGATATCAGTTAACTGATCATTCAATTCTTTCATCTTATCTTTCAGAGATAAGTTTTCTTCATTCAGTTTCTTGACCATTTTCCTCAAATCACTCATAGAGCAATCTTTCAAATCTTTTCTTAACTTTTTGATAAGCATTTGTGAGCCGTCAACTTTTAGTTTAAGTTCCTAATTTTCTTTCTCAGATCTGTCTAGATCTTCAAGGGCTGCTTCAACATTCTTTTTTAGATGTTTGACTTCTGCTGAATCCATGATCTCCTCAAGTGGTTAAACTTTTCTTTCAGAGGACCAGAGCTCTGATACCAATTGTTGGAAACACTGAGGGGGGGGGGGGGGGANGGGGGGGGGGTGAATCAGTGTTTAGTTAATTATTCAATTTCAACACTTTAAACATAAATCAATTAGATATCACTTGAAGCTTAACACAAGATCACATAACACATAATATAATTACGGGGAAACCTTGATTAGAGGAAAACCCCAGTAGGAATTAGTACCCAAAAATATTGCACTAATATAATGAACCTGTTAAAGTTCCTTTGACCTGTTAGGAGCAGTCTTTACAATGCAAGTACAATGACCTGGTTAAGGGTCTGACCCTGTTAAGAGCTCACTGCTCAATGAGAAAGAAGGATACAACCTCTTGAGAATAGATATGCACTATATCCAAAAGTGAACTGTTGTATGTGACACAGATGTTTGATCAGTTCAAGTTATGTGCTTATGTTCTTATCTTCATTAAGGGTTCCATCTCATTCTGATATCTTCATACTTCTCTACTTACATGTCTTCTCTTAATTTTTCTTTGACACCTCAACTATATCTTTACATTGCATATATATGTATATGCCTGAATAGACACGACTACAAACAAGACCTTAGTCAGCCCAAAAACAACATTCACAACACTTCCAAACAAATTGGCTTAAGAAAGTTTACAAAAATTTTAAATACATGATTACAAACTTATTACAATAGGTTCTTAGCCTTTACATAACAAAATATTACATGCTAATCAAAATAATGAAGTCGGCTTCATATTCTGTATTCTGAACTACTAGTGTACTTGTTCTTTCTATAACTTGTCTGTATGGACATTCTATACCATGCATGTATAGGATAAGAATAACAACATGCCATAGAGAATAATTCTGAATGCGCATATCCTAATGTGATCGTACGCACATGCGCTGATGCCCCGATCGACTGCAAGTCACTGTTCAGTTCTGTCTTCTACACGTAGTCAATTTTCACTTCATAGTTTACTGTCAAAACTTCATATGACTTTGTTTCCATAATGACAACACAAAATAAGCCATATACTCCATGGGAGTCAACTTTCCAACATAGAGAAAAAGATATGTATGTTGTATGTACAGTAAAATAGATATGTACAATATATCAAATATCAAAAAAAAGGGAAGGCAATCATATGTACATAAACTTACACTTATCGGCATATGCATACAGGGAGTCATTTCATGACTAAAAGAAAAAGATTAAGGATAAAGTATACACAGGTGTACATACTAATACATTAAGTATGTTTCACATATCATTTTTTGATACTAATGTTAAAGGGGGAGATTGATGACATTAAGTTTTGCCATTAGTATACTTAGTGAAAAACATGATAAAGGTCATCGGTATAGGCATAACCGACGGACAACACACTGCATAACCGACAAGATGAAAATTCTTGTCATAAAAATTCTAAGTATAGAATTTCCTGACAAACACTATTAAGCATTGAACCGATGACAAAGCATAAACGACATCACCGATGAAACAGTTTTCAGTATATCACGGACGGATCCAAAATCACTAAACCGACAGTACAATTTTGTGAACATCGCCGATAGAGAAAAAAAGCAAAGGATCCTAATGAATATTTCAATTTAGGGACACTGACAAAGTAGAAGAATGACAGAGAAAAGAATGAAAGAAAACTGATAGACTAACAAAGCAGCCTGACCATCAGAACCGACAGTCAGTTACAGAACCCGCAAATTGTGGATCTAACTTTCCACATCAGATAAAACATTGTAACTCTATTTATAGGATTTCAATTTCTTTTAAAAAATAACTTGAGGGTCAAGTAAGCATATTGTAAATTTTTTAAAGCATCCTAATGGATCTAAAACATACCTAACTAAAGATCAAGGTCAAGTTGTAAACCTTGAATCTAGAGTTAAAATTTAAAAAGCGTGAATCAAGAATGGACGTAGAAACTAGTATATATAGATGTTCAATAATTTTTAATATGTAATGAGTTTATAAATGATTGTAGCCATGGAGAGAATCTAAGCAGAAGCAGTGAATTCATTCTAAGTTCAAAAACTGATCATATCAGTTCTCAAGAACACAGAGAAGGCTACTGACGAGTAGAGATAAGGTATCATTCAATCACTCAAGTTGATTACATAAACATTGTAAGCTTTATAGGATCTATTATCAGAAATTAGAGATTGCATATACTATCAGATCAATATTTATAATGTAGATTACATTCTAACAAGTACATCACATTAGAAATCCTTTTGTAGAAGGTGGACTTAATAGTTCTTGACAAATCTCTTAGCAGAGTGCACACCTAATAATGTTGCTAAAGCTTTAAATGAAGTAGATCCTAACATGTATCCACTCTAATACTCCTAATAGGGTAGATCATCATAAGTGATCAAATTGTAAGCCTTAAATAGATCCCTTCTTATCTACAGATAGTGAATTTTTGTGGGTAGACATCCCCACTGTAGTTTTTACTTCCTAACAGGAGTTTTCTGTGATATCATATCTTTTTTTATGTGTTATTTACTTTCATATATATTTCTTGAATGTTTACACATGTAAAGAGATTATGTTATGATTTCACATACATAAAGAAACATGAACAGATAGATAGGTGAATATACAAATCTGATGACACAAAGGTTTATGGGCCGATCACATAAAAAATTTTAGAGGTACTGGTTCACCCCTTCGCTCTTAGTACATCATTCCATTAATTCCAACAATGTGCGGATTTTAGGGTAGGTTTCCTATGCCTAGAATAGAGGATTTGATGGACTTTTTGGGGGGGTGCAAGTTACTATTCCAAGATAGATCTCAAAATTGGCTATCATCATATAAGAATTAGAGAGGGAGATGAATGGAAGACATCATTTCAGACACATAAGGCCTCTATGAGTGGCTTGTGATGCCTTTTGGCCTTTCCAATGCTCCAAGCAGCTTTATGAGATTGATGAATGAAGTATTGAAACCTTTTCTTAACAAATTTTTTGTTGTATACCTTGATGACATTTTGATCTTTAGCAGGAGCAGGGAAGAAAATCTCAAGCATTTGGACATGGTGATGAGGAAAATCCATGAGGAGAAGTTGAAAATCAATATAGATAAGTGTGTATTTCTTCAAGAAGAACTTGTGTTCTTGGGCTTTGTGATCTCCAAAAATAGTCTCAAGATGGATCTTACCAAAGTTGAAGCCATCATCAATTGGCCACCTCTCACTACTCCATCAAAGGTAAAAATAATTCATGGCCTATCTATCTTTTATAGGAAATTCACCAGAAAATTTAGTGGCATACATGCTCCCATTATTAACACTATGAAAGGTCGAAGAAAATGCATATTTTCATGGACTAATGAAGCTAATGAGTCCTTTGAGTTGCTAAAGAAGAAGATTGCAGAGTAGCCTATCCTAGTCCTACTAGACTTTCACAATGTATTCATAGTTGAATGTGATGCAAGAAACAAAGCCATTGGAGGAGTCTTGAGCCAAGAAGGAAGACAAGTTGCTTTTTCAGTGAGAAGCTCAATTAAGCTAAACAAAAATACTCCACTTATGATATTGAAATGTATGCAATGGTTCAATCACTTAGGAAATGGAGGCATTATTTATTGCCTAAGGAGTTTCTTGTTTGTACTGATAACCATGCACTTAGATTTCTAAACAAGCAGGAGAAACTAAATCACAGACATGTGAAGTGGATGGAGTTCTTGCAGTCTTATACATTTTCCATCAAGCATAAGAAAGGGGTTGTGAAATTTTTTTCTGATGCTCTCAGTAGGAGACATTTGACTACTCAAGCCATCCAGTTATAAATTGTTGGGGCCCATGTCATCAAGGATATGTATGTTAAAGATGAAGACTTTAAAGAAGCTTATCAGATTTGCATTGAGATGACAGATAGATACCATACTAATTTCTCTGAGTTTATTGTGCAAGATGGTCTTCCTTTCAAAGGGAGCTCTTTATGTGTCCCAAAGGGATCTATGAGGGAGAACATTATCAAAGAGAAGTATTGTGGAAGCCTAGCTGGTCACTTTGGGGTGGACAAAACTTTGGAGCTAGTTAGGAGATTCTACCACTAGCCAAAACTGCAAATAGATGTTAGGAATTATGTGGATAGTTGTTCAATTTTCCAACAAGCCAAAGGACACACATCCAATGCTAGACTATAAAATCCTTTACCCATCCCTACAAAACCATGGGATTCAATAAGTATGGACTTTGTCTTAGGTCTTCCAAAGACCAAGTCTAGATTTGATAGCATTTATGTTGTAGTTGATAGATTTTCAAAGATGACACACTTTATTCCTTGTAGGACAACTCATGATGCATCTCACATAGTAGGATTGTTTTTTAGAGAAGTTGTAAGACTTCATGGATTACCACTATCAATAATATCAGATAGGGATCCTAATCTTTTAGACCACTTTTGGAGGACACTATGGAGAAAATTAGGAACAAATGTCTCTCTGTCATCTGCATACCATCCACAGTCTGATGGTTAGATAGAAGTCATCAAAATATCCCTTGGAAACCTTCTAAGATGCCTCACATAGTAACATGGAGCCACTTGGGATACCATTATAGCTCAAGCATAATTCTCATTCAATGATTCAGTAAATCAGAGCACTAGTTTAACTCCATTCCAGATTGTCTATGGAACTCACCCTAGAGGAGTATTAGAATCAAAGAAAAGGACAAAAGAAGTGCACTAGCTGAAGACTATGTTGAGGTAATGAAGAATATACATGAGTAGGTGCAGACCAAATTGAAGCATACCACTGAGAAATATAAAGCCCATGCTGACAAGAAGAGGAGAGATATACAATTCAAGGTGGGATACTTAGTGATGATCCACCTAAAGAAGGAGAGACTACCTAAAGAGAAATACACAAAGCTTATGATGAAAAATCTTGGCCATTTCAAAATTTTGAAGAAATGTGGCAACAATGCCTATAGAATTAATCTACAATCTCACATTGGCTTATCACCTATTTTCAATGTTGTAGACATCTATTCTTATAAAGGAGAATATAGTACTACTGATATTGCAGGTACTCCAGAACCTCCTACACTCCAACCACTCAAGGACATGCCACAAGAAACTCCTCTTGAGATTGAATCCATTCTAGACAAAAGAGTGAACAAGAAAACTAGGTGGGGTACTTACTATGAGTACTTGGTTAAATGGAAACACCAACCAGTTGAAGATGCTACTTGGATGAAACCTGAAAACATTCTAAAGACAAGTTATCGACTTGAAGAATTCACAACTTAAGAGGCTTGAGTTCCTTTTTTTCATAAGGAGTATGGTGCAGGGCACCTCCTGAAAGTCCTCTTTTCTTGCTTTCATGTTTTTAATAAGGTGCATCTTTGAGATCACCCTTGTGTGTGTGTAGTTGTGTGGGTCTTTGATGTAAGGTGAAGGACCTAAGGTGAAGTTATAAACCTAGGTTCCTGAAACCAGAGTTAGACCATATTTTTTTAGGGATTTTTAGGTTTGGTTAGAAGTCTTGTTTCTAAGTCCTCATTTAGTTTCTTACCTAGTATTGACCCTCTCCCACATCCTTGGGGTTGGTGAACTTAACGTTCTCCGAAAATAGCAACTTTCCTTCATGATTGCCAAAAGTTGTCTTTTTACAAAGTTGCATGAGAAACTTTTTCAAAATTTTGCTCGAGAATGAACAACTTCTTTGTAACCAACCTCACCCACTTTCTAAATATTCTAAAAAACTTGGAGAATACTATTAGGTGAGAGGATGCCTTCCATTAAGGTCAGAATACTGTGTGTATGAAGTTTGATGTTTGAGCAAGGAAATAGAAGAGTGTTTTGAGTCATGTTTGTATGGTACAGCCTGGTATGGATTCATTTTGAAGATAAAATTTTAGAAGTTTGTAATTCCTTGAGTCTACTAACCTTTCTAGTTGATTTTAGGTATTTTTGTTAAGTTAGTGAAAAGTTATAGATTTTTCTTGGTTGTTGTTTGAGAAACCAAGGCTCTACTGGACCAGTCTCAAAGATGTGATCTTAACAAGAGCTTTATCTAGAAGATCTCCTCAGTCACCTATAAAATTCTAGTTATGATCATGGTCTTTAGGAATCTAGAAGCTCAGGCTCTCACTCTTAGTCCTTCTATTTGTAAGATCAAGCCCTAGGCTAATTATCCCTATGTAATTAGCCTAGTCTGTCAGTGCAGTCACATGCAGGAGTTATATGAGTGTTGTGGGATTGAAACAAGAGTGGTCCTAGAATAATTTGGGGTAGGGTAATCCATCCAAATCTTTGCATTTCATCCATGAACCTACCTTCTATCACTTGCATAACAAACCAAGCCTAAACTAGCTAATTAGGTCTGTATGTTTTGTGAGAGCTTGGTGGTGCAAGAGTGGAGTGAGGTGAGAATGCTTTGGGGGGTTTAAAAAATCCATAAAGGGTGTCTAGAAACCCAATTAGATCCTCTAGATCCTATTGTCACAAAAATTTAAGTCCTAAAAACCCACTAGTTAGGGGTACAAGGAATCCTAGGCTATTTGGGGTTCGACTAACTTTGGGTCTTCAAGACCAAATTTAGTTGTGGATTCCTAGTTCCTAGGGTCTGTTAAGAGTCTTCAATCTCTTAGGATAGATTTTTGAATCCTCTAGTGAATTTTTACACCTTATTGTATGGTTTAGGGAAAGTGTCCCTAAAGGAGAAATTTCTTAATTCCATAGCATGATTTGGAGAACCAAGAGAGAATAGGGGAAGCCTATTGACCCCTTGGAAAAATTAGGAGATATCCTAAGAAGACTTGTTTGGAGTTATATTGATCAAGTTTGAAGTTTGAAGAGGTATCAAAAAGCTAGGGCCCATTAAGGTCTTCTTGCAGTGCTCTTTGCATCACTTCCTCTCCATAAATGAGGGTGTCTTTACGCCTTTTTTATTTGAGATAGAAATCCTTGACCTTACTCTTCTCACTAAGGGTATATCCTCCTCTTCTCATCCCTCCTCTTCTAGTTCCTCTAGTATAGGTTATAACTGTGGAGATGCGGAGGCTCTCTTCCTCTTATAAACTTTCATTTTCTCTCCTGAGGTTCTCGGAGGTTCTGTAGTCTCTACATCAGGAGATTCACTGGTGGTTGGGAGATCTTCTTGAGTCACTTGTTCTTTATCTAAAGGTGGTGATATGATGATAGTCATTCTTGTCTTCTGTGGTTTATGCTTAGGGTTGTGGTTGTATACCACTGGGCGTTCATGTTCATACAATGTTCCTAATTTTTGTGGGGCTACCTTCTTGAACTGAGGCATTACTACCCTTTCTCCTCATACCTTATCCACTTTAGGTGGTGGTTTTAACTATGGTTTTACTGGCATCGGGTCCATTTGGAAGGGCCTTTTGATCCAACTTTTAGTGGCCTTAAACACGTGCATGACCTTGAACTAAATGTTATCATTCTCATCTTTATCTATCTCAGCATTCAAAATAGGTCTTGTATATACCTTATCTTTATTAAAAAGTGGGTCAAGTACCTCATCTGTCTCCTTTTCCCATGCTTTGGGTGGAATGAGAATCTCTAAGGCGACCTGTGCTAAAACTAGAGACATTTTGCAATAATCTTGAACCTTGATTTCATAATCATCTACACAATTCATCCAATTTTATTATAGGCGAGTGACTACCCATGATGTGGATATAGGTACCAATAGGATAAAACATTGGCCTAAATTGGTCATTTAGAGACTATAATGAGCATTCTTCGGATTCAAAAGAAAGGGATTTGCACACCTTCGTATCCTGCAAGGTGTATGTGCAAATTTAAATGGGAATGTCCCAACAAAGCTTCTTCTTATGTTTAATATGATCATAAGTATTAGTGATATGTCAATCCATCTCTATGATAATTACCCAGTCAGAAGGTGGTGTAAGGAAGGACAGGGGAAGTCAGGTCAAAAATCACACCCAACTATCCAGCCACCCTTTGAGTAAACACAATGGAAGCATGTGAAATAGAGAGAATAGAACCAAGGAGAGAAGGAACAACAAATTCCTTTTATTGATTCATGTAATTACATCATACATGCCTAGTTGTGAGGCCTTCTGGGTTACGGCCAACAAGATTTACAAAATCTTGACTTAATCCATATTCTCATATCATCATCTGCTACTTTCTCTACTAGCTTCTCTAACCGGCTCCAATAAATCCCTATTTATACTTTCCAAAGAGGCTTACAAAGATGGAAGGTCAACCAACAAGAGTCTGCACACATCCAAAGACAACATCCAAATATTAAATGTGCAATAATAAATTAAATATAGAAGTCAGCTTCAACAGAAATGAAACAAAGAAAAGCTCAGTTAAGAAGAACTGAGCATCAGGTTCACTTGAAACAGGAAGGAACGCTTGGCCAACACTGGGTAGCTCAACACAAATAGGAACTCGACCAATACTAGACAGTTGGGAACACACTAAAACTTGGCAAGAACTACAACTCGGTACTTACTGGGAAAATGAATAAAGATGAGCAGGATAGCAAGGCAACCCAGGATGCTCCTGCATCAGACAAGTGAGGTTGAAAGAAATGATTTCCCTAAATCATTGATGTGTCAAAACTAGAGCTGAATCCAACTTGGATTGAGAAATCCATGTAGCATCTTCAACTAGTCTACTCTTCCACTTCACCAAATACTCATAGTAATCTTTTCCTATTGTGCTTTTATCAATCCTCTAATCCAATATATGTTCAATTTCTTCAATCTTCTCTTAGGATAATCATCTGGTATAACACCTTCATCATTTGATTCATTATACTTATGCAAATCAATAATATTGAATATAGGAGATATTTCCATGTCATCAGATAACTCAAATTCATAATCATTACCACTGACAAACTTCCTCAAAATTTTGCAAGGACCAAACTTCTTGATCTTTAGCTTATTGTATTGTTTAATAGGAATTTTGCCATTTCTCAAATGTACCATCACTTGATCACCAACTTCAAAAACATGATGTATCCAAGACTTGTCAGCATTTTCCTTATATTTTTTATTACTTTGTTCCAACTCCAACTTCACTTCCTAATGTAAAGACTTCATAAAATCAGAAAATAATTCCCCTTCAACACTTCTCTTTTCTTCACCAACAATATCCCTCAAATTTGAAACTCCTCTAGGCTGCATTCCAGTAACAATCTCAAAAGGTGTTTTTTGAGTACTCCTATTCATAGAATTATTATATGCAAACTCAGCTTGTGCCAATATCATCTCCCAATTACTCATCTTATCTCCAACTAAACATCTCAAAAAATTACCCAAGCTTCTATTCACAACCTTTTTCTATCCATCTTTTTGTGGATGAACTGTAGAACTAAACCTTAACTCAGTATCCATCTTCTTCCATAAAGTCCTCCAAAAATTACCCAAAAACTTGCTATCTTGGTTAGAGATAATACTCCTCGATAATCCATGCAATCTAACAACCTCTTTGAAGAAAATATCAACAACATGCACAACATATCTTCTTACATGGTATAAAATGTGCCATTTTAGAAAATATATCCACAACAACAAATATGGAATCATACCTTTTTACTGTCATAGGTAATCCAAGAACAAAATCCATACTGATGTCACTCCAAGTTTTCTTGGGAAAAGAAATAGGTCTATATAATCCAGTATTTTGACTTACTCATTTTGCAAATTGACAAATTCCACAACTCCTTACAAACTTCTGAATATCCTTATACATATGAGACCAATAGTACTCTTCCTTAAGAAAACTCAATGTCTTGTCGATACCAAAATGTCCAGCCAATCCACCATAATTCTTCTCCTTAATCAAATTAATTCTCATGGAACTTCTTGGTATACACAACTAAATTCCTTTGAACAACATACCATCTTGAATGAAATAATCCACAAACTCACTTGGTTGTTCTAACATATTTGGTGCTCTACACTCTCACCATGCCTCAGAAAAATTATGGTCATTATCATACAAATGCTTCATCTCATCAAAACAAAGAACAATCTTCATCTCGATCAACAAAGAACATCTTCTACTCAGTGCATCTGGAACTTGGTTAGTAACTCCAATGTTATGCTTGATCACAAATGTGAAACTCTATAAATATTCAACCCACTTCATATGTCTCTGATTCAAATGTTGACATCCCAAATATTATAAAGCTTTATCATCATTATACAACACAAACTCCTTAGGAATCAAATAATGTCTCCACTTTTTCAAAGCTTGAACAATAACATAAAACTCTTGATCATACACAGTATACTTCCTTTTATCATCAATCAACTTCTCACTAAAGAAAGTAGCAGTTTTACCTTCTTGACTCAACACAGCCCACTACCACTTGCATCACACTCAATTTGAAATACCTTAATGAAATTAGGCAAAGGTAACATAGGTAACTCGGCAACCTTTTGTTTAAAAGTCTCAAAACTCCTGTTAGCTCTATGTGTCCACTTAAAATCATTTTTGTCTCCTCTCATAGTCTTGGTCATACCATTACAAACAAAATTGAAATTCTTAATGAAATTTCTGAAGAAACTATCCCAACCATGAAATGATCTTACCTCACCCACATTCACAGGTGTAGACCAGTATAGAATTTCTTTAACCTTTCCAAGGTCCATTTTCATGCCATAAGCTAAAATCACAAATCCTAAATACACAATTTCTTCTTGCATAAAGGAACACTTATTCAGATTGATCAGCGATTTCTCCTCCTTTAGTCTTTGTAACACTTGTCTAATATGCTCAAGGTGTTCTTCCTTAGTCTTACTAAATATCAGAATCTCATCTAAATAAACAATCACAAACTTACCCAAAAATATCTTGAGAACTTCATTCAACAATCTCTTGAAAGTACTAGGCACATTAGCCAAACCAAAAGGCATAACAAACCACTCATATAATCCTTCTTTTGTCTTGAAAGAAGTCTTCCATTCATCACCTTCTCTGATTCTTATCTAATGATATCCACTCTTCAAATCAATCTTTGTAAAATACTTTTCTCCACTCAAACAATCAATTATGTCATTCATCCTCACCATAGGAAACTGATACTTCAGTTCTATCTTGTTGATATCTCTAGAATCAATACACATTATCCATTCTCCATTCTTCTGAGGTGCTAGTACAACAAGTACAACACATAGACTCAAGCTTTCTTTGATCAAACCTTTCTGCAACAACTCCTGCACTTGTCTATTAAGTTCTTCATTCTTAGTAGGTGTCAATATATATGGTGCTTTATTTGAAAAAATAACTCCAGGAATCAAATCCATACAATGACTTATACTTCTTACTAGTGGTAAACCGTTAGGAATAGACTTTGCAACAATCTCCTAGTATTCATTTAGCAATTTTTGAATTTCTTCTAGTACTCGGTCTTTACTGTCTTCTGTCACTCATCATTTAGTATTTTTTGTCACTCGACATTAAGGAATTATGGAGAAATAGACTTGATTCTTCTTCATTTCTTTCTCAAATTGCTTTCCATTAACCATGAAAATTTTCATAGTAGTACAGTTTATCTCATCTGGAACCTCGATCAAGAGTAACAATGTTTTATTCTTCCCAATTACCCAAAGAGTATATTGATTCAATCTACCATCATGAACAACATGTTTATCATCCTGCCAAGGTCTACCCAATAGAATATGGAAACAATCCGTAGGCATAATATCACATAGAACTTCATCAAGTTAATTTCCAATCTTGAATTTCACAACACATTGCTCATTTACCAATAATTTATGCTCATCCTTGATCCATGAAACATGATAGGGTTTAGGGTGTCTCAACCTCTGTAATTGTAACTTTGTAACCATCTCCTCTAATTCCAAATTTTCTAAACTCTCACTATCAATAATCACTTTACAATATTTTCCTACCATCTTGCATATGGTCTTGAAAAGACTTCTCCTTAGAATAGGTTGTTCATCCACTTGGTTATTACACAAATCTCTCCTTACCATCAAGTTTTCTCTAGCTTCATGTCCACTTGGGGAACCCTCAAGATCCTCTTGTACTACAACATTCCTATTAATTTGTCTATTTCCATCAGAGTATCTATGCTCAAAAGATCTATTCCCTTCTTTGCCACATTTGAAACAATTACCACTAAAACAACCTCTACCTCTTCCTTGGTAGGAACTACTACCTCCTCGATAAGAACTACCACCTTTCCACTCAGTCTTTCTTTTATCATCATTTTTCCACTCAAATTTTCCCTTATCTTGCACAAAATTATTATATCTCCCAGCTTCACCATAGGATCTACCTATGCCTCTCTGGAATCTACCACCTCGACCTCTCTATCTTTGTTCATACTTCTTTTTCAAGATCTCCTCATCTTTCAAGGCATATTGATATGCTTCTTCCACACTATCCAATTTCATAAAACTTATTTCATCTTGAATTCTAGACCTTAGTCCATTCAAGTACCTTGCAAATTTCTCAACCTCATCATCAACACGTCTAGATCTGATGTCCAATCTATAGAATTCCTCAGTGTATTCCTTCACAGTCATGTCCTTTTGTCTAAGGTTCTACATCTTCCTCATCAAGATAACTTGGTAATCATCAGGAAGGAACTTCTTCTTTACCTTGTTCACCATTTTCAACCAAGTTCTGATCTTCTCCTTTCCTCTTCTTTGTCTATTAGTTTGTAAATGATCTCACCATAGTGAGGCATATCCTTTCAACCTACTAACTAAAATTTTCACCTTCCTATTATCAAGAGTGATTTCAAACTCAAAGAACTTCTCCATATTAGAGATCCAATCCAACATAGTATTGGTATCCAACTTGTCATCATAAGGAACAACTTAAATAGTAGGCTTTAAATGTGCCCTATACAATACTCTCAACAATATTTCCTCCTCTTGATCTTCTTCAGGCTCTGGATTTGGTTCCACTACTTAATCATCACTCACATCATCAAGATGCGCTCCTCTTCTCTGGTTTGTCTCGACAACATCTAATCTGGTTGAAATTTGTCTCAACATGTCTATTATGACATGCTCAACATTTGCTCTGCCTTGAACCATCTTGATGATTTCTACAAGATTGTAAACCTCTGCAAGTTTTAGGTCAAATTTGTATATCTACCACCCTACAACCAAATCACCTTAGGGTTCTACATGATCCAATCCACCAAGAAAGAACTTAGCTCTCATACCACCTGGTGCAAGGAAGGATAGGGAAGTCAAGGCCAAAAGCACACCCAACTATCCTACCACCCTATGAGTAAACATAATGGAAGCACACAACATAGAGAACAACACCAATGAGAGAAGGAAAAGAAAATGTCTTTTATTGATTCATGCAATTTCATCATACATGCCCTATTGTGAGGCCTTCCAGGTTATGACCAACAAGATTTACAAAATCTTGACTTAATTTGTCTTCTCATATCATCATCTGCTACTTTCTCTACTAGTTTCTCTAACCTACTCCAAGACATCCCTATTTATACTTTCCAAAGTGGCTTACAAAGATGGATGGAAAACCACCAATGGTCCACACACATCCCAAGATATGATCCAAATATTAAATGCACAACAAGAAATTAAATACATAAGTCGGCTTCAACATAAACTAAACATAGACAAGCTTGGTTAAGAAGAACCGATCATTAGGTTGACTTGGCACATGAAGGAACTCTTGGAAAACACTAGGAAGCTTAGCACAAATAGGAACTCGGCCAACACTATAAAGCTCAATACACACTACAACTCAGAAAGAACTGCAACTCAACACTTACTAGAAAAATAAATAAAGATGAGCAGGATAGCAAGGCAACCCAAGATGCTCTTGTATTAGAAGTGTATCTAGGAAGTTTCTTTAAGGCAAGGGTGCACCCAACCACTCTAATGTAGGTGAAGGTTCTAAACTGAATGTAGAAGGCCCCTATTTCCCTTGCCTTAGTGGCTGCCTCTTTTGATAATATTTTTGTATAATCACCCTTAATTGAGAAGATGATTGCAAAGATGAATGCATCATTGATGATTCTATAATCTCAGTTGTTTTCATCTAGCTTGGCTTTCCTTATCAATTGGGTTTATACTATGAAGGTCCATGCATTTGGTTGGCTGAAGTCTCCCCTTTTTACCAACCCTAGGTACTCTGCTCTTACTACTAATAGATACACCATGTATTATGTCATGTAAAACTTGGGGTTGTGCTTTAGTGAAATTAACTATCCATCCAGGTTATCACTCAGGATGGTGGCCCAATCAAACTAGACCCTTCTCCCCATGACATTCTCAATTATTATGATCATCAAATATTCAAGCTGGATGGACTAGGGCAATCCATACAATCTACTGAGCATTGTGACGACTTCTTGAATATCATCCTTTAGGTATCCTCTCCTCATATCTATCTTTTCAAGTTTGTTCTTTGGGAGAGAATGGATCTAGTATTCTTTATTTACTATGTTATATGTCTCTAAGGTTTTATTGTTGAACCAATCCTAGCCTCTGTTTATTGAGAAGTCATAGTATCTGTCGACGCCCTTTGGAAGGTGGAAGACATCCTCAATATTATCTAGTTGGAGGTCCAAGACAATCTCCCCGTCTCTATTTTTCACTACCCTCTAATCTGGTACATAGTGGTGTGTGAGTGTCATAATCAATTATGAAGATAGAACTTAGACTGGATGTGTGACTGCATTTTCTAGACTTGATAGTACTAGGGCAGTTCAGTGAGATGACCTCCCACTTGATTTGGCACATTTGATTGGGAACTCATTCCAATCGACATTCCTAATGTCAGTGTCAGTAACCACACTTTGGTGGTGTCCAAAATTTGAAGGTGTGTGTTATCCTTTGAATAGGTACTTCATGGGTGATCCAATGATCCTTTCTGACATTCCTACGAAAAAATATGCAATCATCAATACGTCACTGAAAACATTTATATAAAGGAAAGCACAAAACTGAAACTAAAATTTAAGGGTCAATAGCAGTTGCTCAGAATTATTTAGAATTATCTTATGGCATTTTCGTCCACTCAGACTTGTGGACACCAAAGATGGGACGCGACCACAAAAGGTTGAAACTGCAAAAAAGAGGCTTGATGGGAATTGGGTGATTATTTTTGGCAATTTAGACTGCAAATGTGCAAAAGGATTTCAGTGTGGAAAAGTGTGAAAGCTTGAAAATGGATGAGGTAAATAGAAGAGGCTCAAAATTATGGAGGTATAGGATGTTTCAAAGTGTGAAGATGTGAAAGTGCAAAAAATGGATGGTTGATCCTTCCTTCGGTGTTTTGGTCTTTGGTATTAGGGTAGTTTGCGAAATGCTAAAAGTGCAAATCACCGAAATGTCGAGGGTCATTCTTGGACTTGGTCAAAATTTGGTCTTCTATTGATATGGCTTTGGTGAGATAATTTCTGGCCTTCAAATATTGAAATTCCTATGACTAACACGACCCAAGAAAAAACCCAAAAAACAAACAAACAAAAAAAAAACATGACTAGGACAGACTCGATGGCCTAGGGCCCAAAAAGAAAAAATGTAAGCAAGCTTAGCGAAAGGAATCTCAAAAAATAAATAGGGGATACAAAGAACTACATAGAAATACCAAAACAAGATAAATGAAGGAAAGAAACCCTAAACCTAACAGTGTGTCTGAGAGATCAACCTGCTAGGAGGAAGAGAAGAAGGAAGATAAGGCACATCATGAGAACACACACCAGAGTCCAGGGTGAGGAGTATAAAAATCAATAAGTGCGCATCGAATATGGGATCTCTAGAGCTTGAGGAGGTGAAGAACAGAATGAAAAGAAGTCAAGAAAAAAAGGGATGGCATCACTTTTATAGCCCCACATTTAATGAGGTGAAATCACATAGACTTTAGTATTTCAGAGGCCGAAACACCAAAGTCATGACCCTCATACCTTTTGGTGTTTTGACAGCCAAAATACCAAAATATTTGTTATAGTCTTGGACTTTTGTACTTCCAAGATTTCTGTATTTTGGAGGTACAAAGACCCCACAATTATGACATTCTAAAATTTTGAAAGACCGAAAGGACTTATCTTTTCTTCATAATGGACCCCCAAAAATCATCCAAAAGGACAAGGGGGTCCAAACAAAAGGAAAAGAAAGGGGGCTCCCCATTGCCAAAGAGCCAAAAAAATGGGGTGGGTATTATGGAGCCACAATAGAACGTTCACTCTCTGAAATAGATGGCATCAACAACTCATCAGTCCCTTCTCTGGGCTAGATCTCCAACTCTTTCACTACTCTACTAAGTAGCTCTTCAACTATTCAATTCCCCAACATCTTTTTATAAACATGGAGACTCATCAATATATAGGCCTTTGTTTTGCATCTTAATCTTATTGATTAGGTTTTCCTTCAATTGCGCCCAACCATCAGATTATCTTATATGAACTCATACAATGTATCTGCAACTGGGTTAGGTGGCTAACCTTGCCTCGTGACTTGAAATTTTCTTGGAACTCATAACTTTCCTTATTTCTCTTAATATTCATCTCAGAATTTGAACTTGACTTATCATGACTATATATCTTGTAACAAAATTCATCTTTGTCCTTAGCATCTTCTGGATCTCTGTGCCTTTGCATTAAATTCATTCAGATCCTTGAATTCAATCTCTGTTTAAACTTTTTCCCATACTTGGTGACTCAGTGACTATCTTCACTTGGTGTCTGACTTTGCTCAGTTACCAACCTTTCTTGGTAACTGGACTTTCTCGATTATCAACTTCACTCGGTAAATGACTTTTCTTTTCTCAACTGACTAACACTTTTGATTACTCGACAACTAGGCATGTTGCCTTTACCTACTTGACCTCTCTGCATTACCGGCTTAACAACATCAAATGTTCAGTAAAAATAATCATACCAATAGTACCTCATCATTATATAATCTTTATTATCTTCCCAATTAAGTTCCTCTTCAATTGATATGAAAACTTAATATAAACCAGAAATCAATTTCTTGACATCAATGAAAAAATAACAACTGATCTAACCATTATACTTTCTTGTATTCTTCTAAACTCGGTCTTCCACACTATTACCATCAGTTGGTTAACAATATCCCTCTTTAGTATTGATAGAAACACTATCAATTGATGATGGTATACTTTGATCTCTATATACTGTCTTTTCTTCCTCTTTGCCTTGTTTCACATTCTCCCTCTTACATGTAGTCTCCTTTACTTGTGTATTCATCACTTATTTCTCCCTAAATTATTCAACAATTAATTACTTCTCCCTCTTTGAAAACAATGCCAAATATCCATAATCCCAAAATATTATTCAAGTATTGAATCATACCTTGCATGTATGAATTTCTCTTTGCATACATAAATCCTTTCGTAACTTCAGGCATCACCTAAAGTATGATCACTAGCATCAACTCAAAATTCAGATATTCTAATGTGTCCTAGAATTTATGCAACATGCCCTTTTCATTAATGAATGTTGGATAAGGGTAGCACCCCTAATTTACCTCTGAGATACACAAAATCATCCTTCGGTAGTGGTTTTGTGAATATGTCAGCTAGTTGTTCATTTGAATTCACATATTAAAACATTACATGATTGTCTTGTACTTTCTCTCTCAAGTAATGATAATTGATAGATATGTGTTTGGTCTTTGAGTGCATTACATTATTCTTTGATATGTTTATAGCACTTGTTTTGTCACAATAGATAGTGACTGGATTGGTGATCTCTTCTTGCATACCTTCTAGTAGCTGTTTGATCCACACAATATTTTCATAATTCATAGCTGCAGAAACATACTCAGCCTCAACAGTAGACTGTGATATACAACTTTGTTTCTTGCTTAGCCTTGTTACTAGGCTTTCTCCTAGAAATAAATCTTCTCCACTTATACTATTTCTATCATCAATGTTTCCATCCCAGTTAGTATCAGTGTATCCTTTCAAGTCAAAGTCTCATCTTTTATTTTATAGTAGGCTGAAATCAGATATCTAAAAATTCTCTTAACTAAATACATATATGTTTCCTTTAGATCAGAAGAAAACCTTGCAATAATCCGTACAGCATGAGAAATATTAGGTTTGTTGTGCACTACATATTGCAACTTACAAATCATGGATTGGTAGAGTGTCTTATTGACTTCTTGTGACTCATCCTCTTTAGATAACTTGCAGCGAGTGGCTATTAGTGTTCCAACTAGTTTTGAGTCATCCATACCAAGCGTCTTTAGGATCTCCTTAGTATATTTTGATTATGTAATATAGATCCCATCATTTACCTTTTGAATTTGAATTCCAATAAAGAATTTAATCTCTCCAATCATAGACAGTTCAAAATCCTTTCTCATCTCCTCAACAAAAGATCAACACAATGTGTCATTGCCTCAAAAGATAATTTCATCAACAAATATCTCATCAATTAAAAATTTGTTGTTACTTTCACATATCAGATATGCATTTATGTTGTTACTAGTTCTTTGAAATCCTATTTTTATTAGATATGAATGCAATTTTTCATACCATGCTTAAGGTGCTTGTTTCAAGCCATACAGTGCTTTGTGGAATTTGCGTACCATGTCTTGGTTAGTATTTTCAACAAATCCTTTAGCTTGTTCAATATATACTTCCTCTTCAAGAATACCTTTGAAAAATGAAGACTTAACATCCATTTGATAAAATTTGAATCCCTTATAAGATGCATATGATAGGAGAGTTCTTACTCCTTCTAATCTAGCAACAGGTTCAAAACTTTCACGATAGTCAATTCCTTCTTCTTTTGTATACCCCTTGCAAACTAATCTTTCTTTATTTTTGATTACATTACCATGCTCATTCAACTTATTTCTAAAAATCCACTTAGTACCAATTACATTCTTATCTTTTGGTCTTCGTATCTAAGTCCATGTATTATTCTTTTGAATTTGATCTATCTCTTCCCTCATTGCTTTCATTTAATCTTCACTTTATAAAGCCTCTTTTACTTTTCTCAGTTCAAATTCAGATATCAAGCATGTGTTTTCTCTTACCTTTCTTTTTTTTAGAACTCTAGCATTCTTGTCTACAATGATTTTACTCGGTGATTGGTGTCTCTTTACACAATTTTCTAGCACAAGCTCAGTAGCTGGTGATATCTCTTCATTTCCATCATTCGATGGAAGCTCTCTCTACTCATATTCTTCCTTGGTTTGTTCTTTTAGTAAGGTGTCAATAATCTTAGTTTGTACATAGACAAATCTTTGATAATCCTTGGGTTCCTTCTTGTTGTCTTTGTCATTCTTCTCTGCAAATGCATCAATACTCACATTTGGAATTTCTACAATTTTGTTAGTATCCTTATTCAAACATTTATAGGCCTTGCTCTTAGTAGAATATCCCAAGAATATTCATTCATCTCCTTTAGAGTCAAATTTATGCAATATTCCCTTTTCATTAATGAATATTGGATAAGGGTAGAACCCTTAATTTACCTCTGAGCTACACAAAATCATCCTTCGGTAGTGGTTTGGTGAATATGTCAGCTAGTTGTTCATTTGAATTCACATATTAAAACATTACATGATTGTCTTGTACTTTCTCTCTCAAGTAATGATAATTGATAGATATGTGTTTGGTCTTTGAGTGCATTACATGATTCTTTGATATGTTTATAGCGCTTGTTTTGTCACAATAGATAGTGACTGGATTGGTGATCTCTTCTTGCATACCTTCTAGTAGTTGTTTTGTCCACACAATATTTTCATAATTCATAGCTGCAGAAACATACTCAGCCTCAGCAGTAGACTGTGATATACAACTTTGTTTCTTTCTTAGCCTTGTTACTAGGCTTTCTCCTAGAAATAAATCTTCTCCACTTATACTATTTCTATCATCAATGTTTCCATCCCAGTCAGTATCAGTGTATCCTTTCAATTCAAAGTCTCATCTTTTATTTTATAGTAGGCTGAAATCAGATATCTAAAAATTCTCTTAACTAAATACATATGTGTTTCCTTCAGATCAGAAGAAAACCTTGCAATAATCCCTACGGCATGAGAAATATTAGGTTTGTTGTGCACTACATATTGCAACTTACAAATCATGGATTGGTAGAGTGTCTCATTGACTTCTTGTGACTCATCCTCTTTGGATAACTTGCAGCGAGTGGCTATTAGTGTTCCAACTAGTTTTGAGTCATCCATACCAAACGTCTTTAGGATCTCCTTAGTATATTTTGATTATGTAATATAGATCCCATCATTTACCTTTTGAATTTGAATTCTAATAAAGAATTTAATCTCTCCAATAATAGACACTTCAAAATCCTTTCTCATCTCCTCTACAAAAGATCAACACAATGTGTCATTGCCTCAAAAGATAATTTCATCAACAAATATCTCATCAATTAAAACTTTGTTGTTACTTTCACATATCAGATATGCATTTATGTTGTTACTAGTTCTTTTAAATCCTATTTTTATTAGATATGAATGCAATTTTTCATACCATGCTTAAGGTGCTTGTTTCAAGCCATACAGTGCTTTGTGGAATTTGAATACCATGTCTTGGTTAGTATTTTCAACAAATCCTTCAGCTTGTTCAATATATACTTCCTCTTCAAGAATACCTTTGAAAAATGAAGACTTAACATCCATTTGATAAAATTTGAATCCCTTATAAGACACATATGATAGGAGATTTCTTACTCCTTCTAATCTAGCAACAGGTTCAAAATTTTCACGATAGTCAATTCCTTCTTCTTTTGTATACCCCTTGAAAAATAATCTTTCTTTATTTCTGATTACATTACCATGCTCATTCAACTTATTTCTAAAAATCCACTTAGTACCAATTACATTCTTATCTTTTGGTCTTCGCATCTAAGTCCATGTATTATTCTTTTGAATTTGATCTATCTCTTCCCTCATTGCTTTCATCCAATCTTCACTTTATAAAGCCTCTTTTACTTTTCTCGGTTCAAATTCAGATATCAAGCATGTGTTTTCTCTTACCTTTCTTTTTTTTAGAACTCTAGCATTCCTGTCTACAATGATTTTACTCACTGAGTGGTGTCTCTTTACACAATTTTCTAGCACAAGCTCAGTAGCTGGTGGTATCTCTTCATTTCCATCATTCGATGGAAGCTCTGTCTACTCATATTCTTCCTTGGTTTTTTCTTTTAGTAAGGTGTCAAGAATCTTAGTTTGTACATAGACAAATCTTTGATAATCCTCAGGTTCCTTCTTGTTGTCTTCGTCATTCTTCTCTGCAAATGCATCAATACTCACATTTGGAATTTCTACAATTTTGTTAGTATCCTTATTCAAACATTTATAGGCCTTGCTCTTAGTATAATATCCCAAGAATATTCATTCATCTCCTTTAGAGTCTAATTTATGAAACATGCCCTTTTCATTAATGAATGTTGGATAAGGGTAGAACCCCTAATTTACCTCTGACATACACAAAATCATCCTTCGGTAGTGGTTTGGTGAATATGTCAGCTAGTTGTTCATTTGAATTCACATATTAAAACATTACATAATTGTCTTTTACTTTCTCTCTCAAGTAATGATAATTGATAGATATGTGTTTGGTCTTTGAGTGCATTACATGATTCTTTGATATGTTTATAGTGCTTGTTTTGTCACAATAGATAGTGACTGGATTGGTGATCTCTTCTTGCATACCTTCTAGTAGCTGTTTGATCCACACAATATTTTCATAATTCATAGCTGCAGAAACATACTCAGCCTCAGTAGTAGACTGTGATATACAAATTTGTTTCTTGCTTAGCCTTGTTACTAGGCTTTCTCCTAGAAATAAATCTTCTCCACTTATACTATTTCTATCATCAATGTTTCCATCCCAGTCAGTATCAGTATATCCTTTCAAGTCAAAGTCTCATCTTTTATTTTATAGTAGGCTGAAATCAGATATCTAAAAATTCTCTTAACTAAATACATATGTGTTTCCTTCGGATCAAAAGAAAACCTTGCAATAATCCCTACGGCATGAGAAATATTAGGTTTGTTGTGCACTACATATTGCAACTTACAAATCATGGATTGGTAGAGTGTCTCATTGAATTCTTGTGACTCATCCTCTTTAGATAACTTGCAGCGAGTGGCTATTAGTGTTCCAACTAGTTTTGAGTCATCCATACCAAACGTCTTTAGGATCTCCTTAGTATATTTTGATTATGTAATATAGATCCCATCATTTACCTTTTGAATTTTAATTCCAATAAATAATTTAATCTCTCCAATCATAGACACTTCAAAATCCTTTCTCATCTCCTCAACAAAAGATCAACACAATGTGTCATTGCCTCAAAAGATAATTTCATCAACAAATATCTCATCAATTAAAACTTTGTTGTTACTTTCACATATCAGATATGCATTTATGTTATTACTAGTTCTTTGAAATCCTATTTTTATTAGATATGAATGCAATTTTTCATACCATGCTTAAGGTGCTTGTTTCAAGCCATACAGTGCTTTGTGGAATTTACATACCATGTCTTGGTTAGTATTATCAACAAATCCTTCATCTTGTTCAATATATACTTCCTCTTCAAGAATACCTTTGAAAAATGAAGACTTAACATCCATTTGATAAAATTTGAATCCCTTATAAGACGCATATGATAGGAGATTTCTTACTCCTAATCTAGCAACAGGTTCAAAACTTTCACGATAGTCAATTCCTTCTTCTTTTGTATACCCCTTGCAAACTAATCTTTCTTTATTTCTGATTACATTACCATGCTCATTCAACTTATTTCTAAAAATCCACTTAGTACCAATTACAATATTATCTTTTGGTCTTCGTATCTAAGTCCATGTATTATTCTTTCAAATTTGATCTATCTCTTCCCTCATTGCTTTCATCCAATCTTCACTTTATAAAGCCTCTTTTACTTTTCTCGATTCAAATTCAGATATCAAGCATGTGTTTTCTCTTACCTTTCTTTTTTTTAGAACTCTAGCATTCTTGTCTACAATGATTTTACTCGGTGACTGGTGTCTCTTTACACAATTTTCTAGTAGAAGCTCAGTAGCTAGTGGTATCTCTTCATCTCCATCATTCGATGGAAGCTCTCTCTACTCATATTCTTCCTTGGTTTGTTCTTTTATTAAGGTGTCAAGAATCTTAGTTTGTACATAGACAAATATTTGATAATCCTCAGGTTCCTTCTTGTTGTCTTCGTCATTCTTCTCTGCAAATGCATCAATACTCACATTTGGAATTTCTACAATTTTGTTAGTATCCTTATTCAAACATTTATAGGCCTTGCTCTTAGTAGAATATCCCAAGAATATTCATTCATCTCCTTTAGAGTCAAATTTATGATCTCCTACATATTTTATAATATAACACCTACATCAAAATACTTTAATGTAACCTACATTTGGTTTGTGTCCATAACAGATCTCATAAGGTGTTTTTTTAGTTCCCTTCTTGAGTTGTACTCAGTTAAGTGTATAAGAAGTAGTGTAGACTAATTTTCTCCTGAAGGTTTGAGAAATGTCATTCTCAATCAGTAGTGTTCTAGAACAATCTACAATGGATCTTTTTCTCCTTTCAGCTTTACCATTCGGTTGTGGTGTCCTCAGTGCAAACATCTGCCTCTTTATACTGTGTTCATTGTAGAAGAGTTTAAATTCATCAGATGTAAATTCTCCACCTCTGTCAGATCTTTGACATTTCAGGTGTCTCCCTATCTCTTTTTCAACTCTATCCTTGTACCACTTAAACATTTGAAATGCATTAGAATTTTCTTTTAAAAACATAATCGACATCATTCTTGAATAATCATCAACAAAAAGTATGAAGTATATATCTCCATAATAGCTTTGTGTTCTCATGGGACCACATAGGTCAATGTGTACTAACTCCAAAATACCTTGTTTAGTATAAGATTTTCTTGTAAAGATCAATTTAGTCATCTTACCTACTTGACATCCTTTACACTTTACATTCTCAGGTTTGTCTAGAATCGGTAGACCTCTTACTCTATTCTTCTTACTCACTTTGATTAAGTTGTCAAAATTAACATGACATAGCCTTTTATGCCATATCCATATATCTTCAATCTTAACAAATAGAAAACTCTTTATGGATGTATCAAGGTAGAATAAATTACCTTTTGATTGACCTCTGATGGCAATCAAATTTCCCTTCTAATCAAATAATTTAATCTTGTTGTTTTGAAATTCCAGGCACTAGCCTGTATCATTTAACTGTGCCACACTTAGAAAATTGTACTCCAGACCTTCAACCCAATATAAATATAACATTACCACCATTATACTCTTTCAAAGTAATAAACTTATCTGTATCAACAGTGATATGATGTGAGAAACAACTGTCTATAATCCATGTATCATTTTTACTCACTTGTGTTATTAGGGATTTTTCTTCAACGTACCTTTCTTCATTAGACTCAACTTTAATAGAAACATAGACAACTTGTTATTTTTAATCATCATTGCCATCATTAGATGAACCTCCTTCAGGAATGTAGCATGCTTTGTTTCTTTTGTTCTTAAAGTCTCTGAATCTTGTCAATATTTTCTCACTCTTTTTGTTATCTTTGTTATCTTTCTTCTCATTATTGTGAGGATAATTAGAAGCCATGTGTGTGTGTGTATATTTGTGCACCTACTATCTGCAACACAACACTTCAATAATTCATTCTGTTATTGAAAAACAAGGGTTAAAGAGCATATAAACCATAACATCAGCTTATTGTTTTCTAACTAGGATGAGTGTAGCATGTAACATAAAAGCCCTCAGATTTATGCTAAATGCCAGTGACATAAACAACCTAGCATGAAAGATTTAGTTAAAAACAAACTATTTTTCAATGAACAATGCATATTAGGCTAAAAATGGGCATAATAACAATGTATGAGCATGAACTATGAAATGAAGTATGAGTCTAAGTCTTTTCTAATAGCATAACAATGCATTTACAATATAGGATGAAGGCTTATTTTCTCTCAAAAATGGCTTTTATCTATAGAGAGAGAGAGAGAGAGAGAGAGAGAGAGAGAGAGAGAGAGCTCATTAATGAGTTGAGGGACTCATTAATGGTGGTGTAAGAGCCGTTAATGCTTTGAGCATTAATGAGGCATGGAGGAGACATACGCTTAAGGCATCTTCATTAATGAGGCATTAATGAAAGCCTTAAAGAAGAATGGGGAGTGTGTAAGAGGGTGGCTTGAGAAGGTGGACTTGAGAAAGGAATCTTGAGATTCCTTGACTTTCTCAAGTGGGTGGAGTTGTTAATCATTCCCTAATGGAATGTGACAACATTAGGAAGCGGGTTAGGGTAAGAATTAGAATTAGGATTAGATTAGCAAGGGTGAATGGGTTGAAATGGGTTAGAAACCAGGGTAGAAATGGTTAAGATAGGTTAGGTTGGGATTTAAGGGAATATTAATTAAATGAATTAAACTTATTTAATTCATTTAAAATATAGGAATTTAAATATTTAAGCATTTTATTTCTTTTTAATAATTAAGGGGACTATAGCCATTTTAATTAAATTAAATAGGCTAGGGGAATGGGTTAATTGCAAGTGGGTAATTGATTTAGGGATTTATTTAATTCCTTTATAATTAAATACTATAGCCATGTTTGAATTTGATTTGATTTAATTGGTTTAAATTGATTTAAATTGTTTGGCTACAATAGTTAATATAATTCAGTGATAAAAATCACCTAGGACATTAAATTAATTTGAAGAATTATGCCAAGCAGTAACAGAGTCATTTGGACATAATCAAGAGTATGATCACACTTAGGGAAAATAGGGTCCATAGTCAGAACAGACCAAATTCAGGTGGTTACATTCACCCCTCTTTGAATTGATGTGTGAGCAGTGAATTGATTCAAAGAAAGTTTTTGATTTTGACTTCAGAAAGATTGAGAATTTCGTTCTTAGTTGTCGAATGAAATGTTGATGAGATCAATCTCGCACTTGATCGAACAAAACTAATCGAATTGATTTTGAACTTGGTTATCGTCCAAAGATCAATAAAAGATCTTAAAGATACCAATTTTGAACTTGGTTGTCGTCCAAAGATTGATAATACTAATTCTAAACTTGGTTGTCATCCAAAAGTTAGTAAGAAGTTGCCAGAAGCTTTAATAAAAATCTTATTAAATGAGGAAACACAAGATATCCAGCTTATGAGAACCAAAGTTGTTTATCCAACAGTTCCAACTTTAGTCAAGGAAACTGTTATGCCCCTAGTTTGTTTGATAACAAAGTCATTTTTAATGCTGTTTTGAACAAAAATTTAATTGATGATAGTGTGATCATGCCCCCTCGGGAACAAAATCAAAGGAAAAGAATAAATCCCTCAGTTGAAAGAACGCATCACTTGCAGGAAGCAGTTAGGACAAGACAGAATGGAAGAGAAGAAGTGAAAAAGAAGGTGTGTTTAAAAATAAACACATGAGTACCAAGTTAATTACGTGAAAATGTATGTGGTGAGACGGATAAACAGATGGTAGACCAAGATTTATGATAAAATGTACATTCAGACAGATTCTTGGACCAAATGAAGCAAATCTAAAGTTTTTGAAATTGTCATAAGAATGGTTCTGTGTTGCTAAAAACATTGTAGGCACCTTCGATTTAGTTCCTGATTGATCAAAAAGAGAACAGGAATGTAATTTTAATTGTCTGGGAGGAGTTTTGGAACTCCTAAATGGCTCAAAAGACCAATATAAGCCTCAAAAATTATCATTTCACTATTCATTTTCACTTGCATCCATAGTAATTCTGAGAGCTCTGCAGAGAAGATGGTAGTCCCTATGAGGAAGCACTATTTTGAGATGAGTCAGTGACATCAGCGCCCAGCCGACTACCCACCGCTGGTAAGTTCTCGACAAACTACCCTGTGAATTTTGCAGATTTCAATTTTATGCATTTTCATAACTTTTATAGCCCTTTCCTTTTTGAATCACATCTAGGATTTTGGATCACAACCTGCAAATCTCGTGTCGCATCTAGTTTTTCCTGGATCGCATCTAGTTTTTATGGATTCATGCGTAGCATCCAGGATACCCTAGATCACATCCATTTTCATTTCTTTTGTCTTGTTTTTAGTAAAAACCCATCAGTGCATCGCACCTTGTTTGCTTAGGGTCGCACCCTGCATTTAGGATCGCATCTCGTATTTTGGGGATCACATCATGTAAACTCAGTCACATCCTATATTTCAAGGATTGCATCTAGAAAAATGGATTGCACCCTTCTGTTACATAATCATATCTGGTTAGGAGACTTAGAATTTCAATCTGTTTGCGTCCCGTGAACTTGGAATAACTTAGTTGATTAGGAGTCTGCACCTTTGTTGTAGATAGGATACTGATGTATTGTCATTTTTGTCCAAAATAGGCCCAGTTTGAGGTAGTCACATTTTGTAGCACTTACCTTGCATGCATACTTGCAAATTCTGGATGGTTGTCAGATGAGGAGTAGACTACCATGATCCGCTGCAGATTGCGGTCGTTGATGGGTTTGCCTGAGATCGGGTAAACCATGGGTTGTTGATTTCTCTTTCCGAGAGATGGCATTCAGAGCACAATACCTTTCATTTACCAACTGGAGAGATCATAGTGACTACTGAGGATGTTTGGAGGATACTTCAGGTATCAATGATTGGGCATGAGGTACAATTTGAGTCAACGGTGGCCGTGGCGATTGGTGTTGCGCAGAGATATTTCCAGGATGATACCATAGATTAGAGGTATTTGTCTTTGGATTACATGGTCGATCATTACGATCATTTATTTGTTTATTTATTTAGTTTAGTAGGTGGCATCCTGATGCTTGATAGGGGCTAGTACAGATTCACAGTCGGCTGGGTAGACATGATAGAGAAAATGGTGACCCACCGACGGAGATTTGCATGGGGTAGCTATATCTTAGCTCACATGTATAGAGAGTTGCATGAGATATTATACCACTATACTTGGAGCATGACTGTAGGAATTCTTATTCTTCAGATCTAGGCCTGTGAGCACATCCCTATGACATGGCCGATTATAGACAAACAGAGGGCACCAGAGTAGCCCTATGTTTATATGTATGCAGGTCTTCTTCAGCAGCCCCATCTGGGAAAGATCGAGTACTGACGCCATTTGTTTGATGATATGACAAAGGTCATTTGGGGGCCATATTTATATTGCAAGGTGTGGACCTCAGATGCCCGGTAGGTGTCTTATTTATGTCAAAGATGATATCTTATTGGTAGGACCAAGTATATCATAGAGAAGTTTGTGATTACCAGAGTGCTGAGGCAGTATGGTCGTTGATAGGGTAGGATAGGGGATATTGTTGTATACCCCTAGACCAGAGATGAGACACCATTATGGGGGCACAGTTATAGTATGAGACGACTCACCAGGAGATCCATGATATGGTAGCAGTAGACTGGGATCTTCGGCCTAATGTAGCGGATGCAGGTGCATCAGATGGATATGCTGTTGAGAGGCTTCAGTACCCCTTCCCTCAGTTTACTGTTCCTAAGGAGATCTTTCCTTGCATAGAGGAGCCCTTAGACTATGATCCTGATGATCGACTAGCTAGGGGTAGGAGCAGTGCACAGAGAGACAGGGCTCCTAGCAGGCATGGAGGGTGTGATGGTGGCAGGGATAGAGGTAGGGATGGTAGAGATGTCAGGAATCCTCCTCCTGATCAAGGTCCTAATGGAGATGATAGGGGTGGTGGTGGTGAGGCTTTTGATATAGGTGGAACCAGTGGCAGTGGGCAGGGCAGATGCCAGAGATTCAGATTTGTGGCCCCTCAGAGAGACACTGGTCCATTGCTTACAGGAGAGAAGTTACGATAGAGGAATTAGGGGTCAAAGGATAGACCACCAGATAGAAGACAGGATAGGTCCCAGGATCAGGATGCAGGCAGAGATAGAGATCCGTTGTCTAGATGTGAGCAGGAGAGGGAGTAGCTCTGAGCTAGGATTACAATGTTGGAGGCCTGAGTCACCACTGTAAATGCCCGACTAGCGGACAGAGATATACAACTTCTATGGCTAAGAGAAGAGAGGGATAGATAGCGTTAGATGCTTAGAGCTGAGAGAGACGCACATGCTCAGACAGTGGTCCATCAGGGATAGAGGGCCACATCTATTATGCCCTGTATCATGCAGCAATTCTAGAGGGCCAGAGAGCACCTTCCTTTTCTTGAGTGACTCAGTAGTCGGAGGGGGCCATGCCACCTCTACCGGCTCCTTTTGTACCACCTCCTCCTCCTCCTGATCAGGGAGAGGGGGCAGGATAGAGTTGACATTTTGTACCATTTTTTATGTTATGTGTATCTTGAGATTATATTTGTATATCTGGATCCTGCTAAAATCCCCTCTTTTGTATATCTGGATCCTGCTGAGATCCCCTCTTTTGTATATCTAGATCCTTCTGAGATCTATTTTTGTAGATGACATTCATACATGTATATCTGATTCATTTTGGCTCACTGATACTTGGATACTCTTTATGCATATTGTTTGATATTTTTATCTATACCATGTTTTGATATATATATCTGATGCAGCTTCCTGATTCTAACATGTGTCATGAGTTCCTTTGGCTTTGATAGATGTGGTAGATGTATTTTGCACATGTGATGATATCTTGGTCTCTTGATGAGTTAGATGTTTAGACATCATCTTTTTGATTTAGATGTGATCACTGACATAAATATGTTTTAAATGATACTTATGTGAAAATGAAAATGTATGTTTCTTTTTTATTTTCTCTTTCATGCAATATAGATGTATGGATGCACTTAAGATTAAAAAAAAAGTAAAAATGCAATACATGGATGCTTTATTTTTGTATTTTCCTGATTCGTCTCTTCATAAATGCAAAATGTATGCTATGGATGTGCAATGATATAGATATTAGTAATATGGATGATGTAATTAACTTGATGTTTAGAAGAAGATAGAAAATATTTTTTAGCACAAAAAGTCTGTATGTGTTTACTATTTTTATAAATGTATCATGCAATCTCTAAATGCAACTATATGCAGACTCTTAGGACTTTTGTCACTATTATGCAAATGTATAGCTCTTTATCATCATTGGGCACTTTTTAGAATGGATACCACCTGATAGTACAACCATCACTAATACCCATTGATATTATGAAAGTATGAATACTATATTTTATTGGAATGTTGGAAATAGATTTAGGCATCAAGGCATAGAAGCCAGGATAACAAAATAATCACCTTCCTTTTAATATACCAGATTCTAATTAAGGCAAGATATTGGACCTGCAATGACCTTAAAAATTCATATCCTTGGGCACATTATGATTCATATACCTTAGTGAGAATCTGGATCATAAAATAAACAAGAAAATTGTTTCAAACTCACCGTAGTTTACACATAACGAAGATTGAGATATATGCGGCTATCCACCCATAGTGGCAGCTCTTACCATAAGCATCCAAGTTAGGTGAAATTTATAGGATCATTTGGAACAATCACCATACATAGAAAACCAAGAAAATACTATGCCCCCTATCCTTGTCACTCTTTGTCTTTGCACAGACGTCATTGAGTAACTAAGAAGACATAACAAGTCATCAATTGAGAATCAATCAAATAAAATTTATAATTACTTAGATGCCCCTAGTGGAAAACATCATCAGGACATGAAAGAATCATAGTCAAACCATTATCAAACTGTGTTTAAGTAGTACTTGTTCATTCATCTGTCTAACACAGTAAAGATTCATCAATCAGAAAATTGCAAAAGAAGCAATATGGTGTTCCATGTCTGTGCATTGATAGGATAATTCATTCATGTTTGCGATCTAATATAGCCTCGTAGGAACATTGTGATTGTAAATTTCATTTCTAGATATGTGATGGTTGAAAAGACACCCTTGTTTTGAAAAGTGACATTGTTTTGCATGTATCAAGAAACATTGTGTTCACGAGGTAAAACCATCCTAAAGCAACCTAGCAATGGCAACCTACTATGCCAACAAAGATGCCCCCAGTGCAGAATGACTTAGTCTTAACATGTAAATGATAGACAAATCCCAAGTGAGGATAAGATAGTCATTTAGGAAGATGAAGTCAACATATGAACACAGGCAAAATTAGGAAGGCCTAGTATCAGTAGTGCATTGATAGATGGAGCGCAGAACACAAGTGATGCCTGATTGCCAGGTTTTCACCACTAGGCAAGATATTTTTCTTTCTTGTTGCTACCAAGATGCCTATTTTACCAGGTGCTCATCAAGGAACTTTTCTCTCTTTTTTTTAAATTTTTTTCCTATTTTTGTTTTTTTTTAATGTTTTTGTAGTATCAAGGTGCCTGTTTGCCAGGTTTACACCAAGGATACCCTTTTTATAGGACCTTTTTCTACTATTTTTGGATTTCTTCAGTATCAATTTTCTGAATTTTTTTGGTATTTTGTAAGAACTTTTTTCTGTATAGGCTCTGCTAGCCAAACATCAAGCGTAGAACTGCTTCAAATGTAGAGTATTGATAGGATATGGAAGAACGTCTCCCTCAAGTGTAGCTAACTGATAAGCTCCAGTCCCAAAAGTATCAGTGATAACATAAGGTCTGAGCCAGTTAGGTTCAAATTTTCCTTTTTACTCCCTGTTAGGTTGGTTCTTAGGATTCTCCTTGAGGACAAGATCTCCTACTTCAAATTTGCGTGGTTTAACCTTCTTGTTGTAACCTTTGGAAATACGTGCTTGATATACTTTAAGGTGATCAAACACTTGTTGTCTGTGCTCATCTAGTAAGTCCAAAGAATTTACCCTATCTATGTGGTACTACTTGTTAGTAACAAGACCTTGTAAAGATATCTGCAAAGATGGGATTTCAACCTCAATAGGTAGTACTGCTTCAGCGCCATAGACTAGAGAAAATGGCATGGCTCCAGTTGGTGTTCTTATGCTTGTTGTGTAGGCCCATAGTGCTGGATTTAGTTGTAGATGCCAGTCTCTGCAAGACTTACTCACAGTTCTATGGAGAATCTTGAGAATATTCTTATTGGATGCCTCAGCTTGTCCATTACCTTGAGGATAATAGATTGAGGAGAAATGTTGAGTGATATAGAACTATTTGCAAAGGTCATCAATGTCTTGATTTTTAAATTGGCCCCCATTGTCTATTACAATTGAAGAGGGTATCCCATATCTACAAATAATGTAGTTCAAAATGAACATAGCTACCTGCTTACCAGTGGCATTGATTAGTGGTACAGCTTTGACCCACTTTGTGAAATACTCAGTGGCTGTAATTATGAACTTGTGTCCATTTGAAGAGTTGGGATATATTTGTCCAACCAATTCAAAGGCCCATTGCTAAAATGGCCAATGTGTTATGAAAGAGACAAGTTCTCTGGTAGGAGAATGGATAAGGTTTCTATGTGTCTGGCATTTAATGCATGCTTTTGAAAATTGAATAGCATCTCTCTCCATGGTAGGCCAATAATAGCCTACTCTGAGTAGTTTCTTGGATAATGAAAATTCATTCAAGTGTGATCCACATACACCTTCATGGATGTCTTTTAATGCTAGATCAGACTCTTCGAGTTCTAAACACTAAAGAAGTGTACCATCAAGACCGCATCAATATAGGTTGTTAGTTATGAGGATGTAACGTGATGTTGTCCTAATCAGGGATCTTTTCCCATTTCTGGATAGATTGGCAGGAATGGTTTTGTTAGAAAGGTAAGCAATGATACTGGCATACCGAGATAAATCTAGGGTATTCAAGGTACATATTACCTGGTATTCAGGGGTATCAAAGGTAGGATAGGATAGTTCTTCCACCAAGAAGTCATAGTGGAATTGATGTTCTTCTAGTTTAACATGGATGCCAAGGTAGCCATAGCATCTGTAACTTTGTTCTCTAATCTTGGTATCTGCTGGAAGGTGACGAAGACAAAGTAATTCTTTAGATCATCAACTAGTTGCTTGTAGGACATCAACTTTTCATCTTTTTTTTTTATACTTCCCATTGACTTGATCGATAATTAGTTGGGAGTCACCATACACATGTAACTATATGATCTTCCATTCCATAGCTAGCTTGAGGCCGTTAACCAATGATTCATATTTTGAGATATTGTTGGTGCATGGAAACATCAATTTGTAAGATTTGGGAATCTTGTAGCCTTGAGGGGTTATGAATAGGACCCCTTCTCTAGAGCCTTGTTGAGTGAATGAACCGTCAAAGTAAATATTCCATGGGTATTCAGTGAGATGCATGATTATTTCATTAGGGAATTCAATGAGTAAAGGTTCATCATCCTAGAGCGGTGAATCAGCCAATTGATCTGCAAGGACCTGTCCTTTGATTGCCCTCCATTCTATATATTCAATGTCAAACTCACTTAGAATCAGGACCCATTTTGCCAAATGTCCTGTTAATGTTGTTCTACTCAAAAGATACTTTAGAGGATCAATCTTAATTTTTGTGATGCAAAGATGACTACTAAGCATGCTTTTTCAATAATGCTATAATTGAGCTCACAGGTGACCAATGTTCTACTAATGTAGTAGATAGCTCTTTCTTTCTTGATTTCATCTTCTCATGCCAGTAATACTCCTAGGAATGTAGTTGTAGCTAAAATGTATAGGAGTAAGGGTTTTCCATGAATAGGTGCCATAAAAATAGGTGGAGCAGCCAGGTATCCCTTCAATTCTCTAAAGTTTTCTTCACAATGTTCATCCCATTTGAAAGTAACCCCTTTATGTAGTAGCTTAGTAAAGGGTTGTGCCCTATCTGCAAGTTGGGACATGAATCTCCTAATGGACTCAAGTCTCCCTTGTAGCATCCTCATTTGACTGATGTTACATGAAGGAACCATCTCTAGAATAGCCTTCACCTTTGTCGGATCTACCTCAATTCCCTTCGCGGATACTATGAGTCCTAAGAGCTTCCCTAATTGGACCCCAAAGGCACATTTCATGGGGTTGAGTATGATTTGGAACTGTTCCATTTGATCCAAGATCTTTCTTAGGTTAGCAATGTGAGTACCTCTTTCTTTGGATTTAGCCAACATGTCATCAACATAGTCCTCCATGTTCTTATGCATCATGTCATGGAATATTGTCGTCATGGCTCTTTGATATGTTGCACCGGCATTCTTTAACCTAAAAGGCATGACATTCCAACAAAAGGTGCCCCATGTGCATGTGAATGTAGTTTTCTCTTAATCCTCAGGGGAAATTTTGATTTGATTATAGCCCGAGAATCCATCCATTAATGAATACATTTGAAAGCCAACTGTAAGGTCAATGATCATGTCAATGTTTGGTAGAGGGAAGTCATCCTTTGGGCATGCTTTGTTCAAGTCTCTGAAGTCCATACAGATCCTGATAGATTTATCAGATTTAGAGACGAGGACCACATTGGAGATCCACCCTACATAGGCAATGACCCGTATAAATCCAGCTTTTAACAACTTTTCTAGCTTTGCTTTTATTAATAATGCAACATGAGGATGCATTTTTATAAGTTTCTATTTTATGGGATTGATCCCAAGAGCTATAGATAAGTGGTGCATGATGAGATTAGGATCTAGCCCTGGCATATCAGTATAAGACCATGCAAAGTTAATCTTCTTCTCTTTCAAGAGCTCTGTGAACTGTACCTTCTCTTCTTCTGATAAAGATTGTGCCAGATGAACTATTTGAGGATTTTCAATAGTGCCCAAGTTTACTGGCTGTGTTGGTTCAATCAATACCGAAGATCTTTCTTGAAAGTGTTCAGGGAGAATATCAAGAGTCTCATCCTTTGGCACCTCAGAGAGGTTTTCACCATTGGATACATCTTTTTTCTTTACTATTTTAGGATCTGATACTGCCACAAAGTGGTTTTCACCATTAGTCCACTTTTTGTATTTATTTTTTAGTTTGTGACTAAGAAACTTGATATCCTCCTGTGACATGTTCTCGCTCCTTTCTTTGGTGTAAGAAGGGTAAGGTTCACAAAAATTGAGATAACAAGCTAGGGTGTGGTCATTGGGAAAGTTGAGGATAGGAGTAGGATCTATTTCAGTCCAATCAATTAGGTTAGGAAGTACCGATGTTAGGGAGTTAGATTCTGGGAAGGACAACATCGTGTTAGCCTCAAGACCATTAACCAACATGACATGATTTGTTAAGTTAATTTCTTTAATATTTAGATCAATAAGAGTGAAATCATCATTAAAAGGGTCATTGTTAGTCATATGCGCACCAAACTCTAGCAACTCATCAGTAGAAATCTCATCATCATCTCTCTGTAAAAGGAGACTTCTCATTTGTAGCCTATGAAATTCTTCCAGACTTATGTATTCACCAGTGTCTCCATCAATGATCGAGGGAATGAAATCTTCTTCTACTTCAGGAGGATCAGTATCATTGGGAGGAGTGTCAGATCATTTACTAGGAGCTGAGGGAGCTGCAAACATGTGAATTGTATCTATTCCAATATCTTTAGAGGTGATAGATAGCCGATCCCACTCATAGTCATGAGAGTCTGTGACATCATCATCAGATCTGTTTAAGTATTCAGCAATGGTTATTTGATGTACCAGATTAGCTGCTTGTAGATCAAAGTGGGGTAGATCAAGGACATGTTAAATAATGACCAATTGTCCCCAGTTAGGATGTAAATTCTATGGTCAGGGTATCTCTTGAGTAATTGTTGCTATGGTGTCTCTTACCTCTCGAATGGGAGGTTGTGCTAGTAAAGGGGTGTGAAGATCTTGTGGTACCTCAAATTTGGGTACATAGCATTCTCCTTGGTAGTTGGGGTCCTTTGCACCAACATGTAACAATCTCTCATAGGACCACTTCTCTAGTTCATCTGTTTCATCACTCCCTTTATCTAAGTGTGGACTCTCTTTTGAAATGGGTTTATCAGTTTTAGTATTAAAACCCAGTCCTATTTTATCTCTGGTATTTCAGAACTCCATGGGTATAGGTTCAACAAGCCCTCATCTTGTGTAATTTAAAGGTGCTTTTCCTTTGTAACCCATTTGTGTGAGGAAATCATATCCCTTTCCATACTATTCTGGGGATATCTTCACATGTTTGACCTCAGTCTCCACCAGTTATCCTTTGTAAAGCCAGTCCAAGACTGCCTATTCTTTTATGTTATCTGAAGAAGATGTGGATGCCTTTATCATGCCAGTTGCTTTGTGTACTTCTGGCTCTTTGGATGCTATGGGTATGAATGTCGATGAAGGTTTTCCATAGGATCTTGGTGACACCAGAAGTTTTGTTAGTGAGGGAGTCAAGTCCAGCTTGTACTCTCCCATTCCTGTTTCTTCAAGTTTCAAGGTTTTGCTAAAACTCTTCATAACCATGTCCTTGGTAGTTTCAGGAGAAATTGTATCCATAGCTTCCTTGTTGTGTGGGATCATGCTACCTACTTTGATATTGTTACAAGTGTAGTTAGCATCTGCAGGAATCATCACTTCCACCCCATTATGTGGGAATTTTATGCATTGATGGTAAGTGGATGGTATAGCTTGCATCTCATGAATCCATGGTCTTCCCAGTAGGATATTGTAGGCCAATGGTAGATCTAGAACTTGACATATGACATACCTCTCAATTGGTCTGACTCTGATTGGTAGAAAAATAAGACCTCTGGAGGATCTTTCTTCCTCATCATAGGATTTGATGGTTATCTTGCTTCTAGAGTCAATTGTTTGTTCTGAGAGACCTAGTCTCTTGATTAGATCCAGTGTACAAATATTTAATCTCGGGCCTCCATCTATCAACACGTGTCTAATACAAGATTTATGAATGAGGACTTCAATATGAAGGGGTTGATTATGTGGATGTGTCAATGACTTGTCATCCTCTTCAAAAAAGGAGAGGAAGTGTGGCGCTGAGATGTGATTGAGAATCTTTTGGAACTTATCTATATCAATATCTTTTGGAACATCAGCAGCATGTAGAGCTTGTCCTAGGATTTCCCTATGTACCGTGGATATCTTGAGTAACTCAAAAATGGAAATTTTGGCAGAGGTTCATTGCAATTGGTCTACCAAGTCATATTTTTCTCCAGGAATAGTGACCATGTGTTTTGCTGCTATTTTAGGAATAGTTACAATAGGAACTTTGGGTGTTGACTTTGATGTCAGTTTTGGAGGTCCTTTGATTGTAACCTATGCTTGGCTCCATGTTATAGCATTTGATTGGAATGAGACACCTTTGATTGTGACTACATTGATGGATTCAGTTTTTATGTCAAGCATATTAATCACATTGTCATTTTTGGAATAGGTGTAGTTAACCTCATTACTCTTCCCTTTAGATGTCTCTCCTTGATTATAATTAGGAAAGGGTTTGTTGAATGTTGTATGATCTTCATTGGTAGTATATCTATCTACTTTGATCTTACTCCTTCAATGAGGTCTTGGATGACATGCTTGAATTTGAGGAAATTATTAGTCTTGTGTCCCATATTTTTGTGGAAGACACAATAGGAATTATCATCCCACCACATGGGTTTGACCATTGGTTCCCACGGTTTAGATTTGGGAATTGTAAGAACTTTGTTATCCAACAATGTTTTCAGAACAGTCTCAAGAGGCTCTCCCAAAGGAGTGAATATTCTTTGGGGTTTTGAAGTCCATGTTCGTCCCTTGTTATTGTCATTTTTTTCTTTGGGGATGGGAGGTGTTACCCTAGCATCCTTTCTTGCTTGCATGCCATTATTTAGATTAAATACCTCAGGTTTAGGATTAATGTTAGAGGCGTCAACGACTCCGTCATTAACAACATTCTTTTTTTGCTTCCACCATTTAGGCTTGGAGTTGGAGTTGTTGGTTTTGTTTTCATTTTGAAGGGTGATCTCTCCCCTTTTGACCATAACTTCCTCAATACAGAGGGTATTTTTAATCATTCTATCAAAGCTAGGAGATTCTTGCATTTGTAGAGCATAGTTCAATTCAGGCACTAGATTATTAACGAAGATTTCCATCTTCTCTGTTTCAGGAATGGCCCTTGAATATCGTGCAAAAATATTCCTCCATCTTTGTAGGAAGTGTGTAAATGATTCTCCATTTCTCTATTTGGTGTTACATAGGTCCATCATAGTTACATCATGTTGGATGTTGTAGGAGTAATTTTGAATGAACCGTTGGATCAACTCCTCAAATGTCTTGACCTTCGGGTTTAGTTTAGAGAACCACTCCATGGCATTACCTCCTAGACTTCCTGGAAATAGTCGCATGAGGTATGTAGGTTCATGCATGTATTCTATGCTCAGATCACAGAATTCCCTTACATGGTCATGTGGGTCAGTTTCTCCCATGTATTTGTCATACTTTGGCCTTGCCACATTGGGGGGAAATGGGACCATAGTGATACTCTTGTCAAAAGGGAATGGACAAATGGTGTCCAAAGAGTATTGTGTTTTGGATTTCTCCTTCTCTTATTTGAGGTTGGTGAGCTCTGTTTGCATCAAATTGAGTTGTTTGGTGAGAATAGATATCAGATTTGGTGCTTCCTTTTCCTTGAGCTTTTCCACGTCATAATCTTTGGGTAATTTAACACCTGTAGACGCTAGATGGAGGAAGTATTTTTTTTTATCCTCATCAATCATTCTTTCCATTATCTGATGAAACCTCTTTCTTTGTTTGAGTTTTTCATATTCTTCTTTAGAGATTTTTTCCTCACTACCAGATTCAAATAAAGGATGTTCAAACTTGGGTTCTTGTTCTTCATCAGTATCTTTGGGTTTTTGGTGTTTTCCATTGTTATAGTCCTCAGAGGCCTCACTCTATCTATGAGTATCACTATTCATTTGAGGGGAATCTAGATCAAGAAGAGAACTACGAGAAGCTTCTCCTTGAAAGTGTGGTGTTTTAGGAGGCACTTTTGATCCTTTAGTCATGTACTTGTTGCGTCTTGTGTTAACCATGAAGTTGTTTCTCAATTTTGTTAACATTTCCCAATAGTGCAAGTGAGAGTTTCAGTTTGTTCAAGTGGGTGTGTCTGGGTAAAAGTATGTTTGTTGGTGGATGTAAATGATTACAATATCAGAGGGTTAGAATGCCCTAATAGTGAGCTGGGAACCAAGTTGTTGGTAGCAAGTGGGTAGACCACACGTATTGAACTGATTGTGAAAGACTGACTAGGCATGCAAGGTGGATGTTTCGAAAGTGTTTTGAAATTACAACAGGGAGACCAGAAGAGACAACAGGAACTAGCTAAAGAGCTAAAAGGGTATCCTAATCAACTGAGACTTTCTAAGAAAAACTTCTACAAGTACCCACTGCCATGAATGCGAGCTCCTAGATGCGAGCCTCTGATGGTACCAGATGCGATCCTAGAATCTGGGTGCGACTGTGTGCTGACTAAATGCGATCCAAAATACCAAATGCAATACTAAATATTGCATGCGACTTGGGAAATACAGGATGTGATATTATGATGTCTTTGTCAGTTTTGGCTAATTCTAAAAAGTTTATTTTTGAAGTGCGTGAAGTTGCTTGTTTCCAGACTACGTCAAAAGGTGTCATAAGGTGTGAAAGATACTTGTACTCCAGGGTTTGAAATTTGTTGATTATTTTGAGGAGCTTATCTTTTTAATGATCTTTTGAACACATCAAATAGTTTTTCATTGTTATGGAGGTGAAACAGAAGCTCATCTTTTCCTATTTTCTAGGTGGACGATAAAAATCTTTTCTTGTTGACTCAAGTACACACTCAAATGCTAATTAGAATACAACCATCACCAAGCATGCAATGGCTCTAGTCATGATGTTGTATTAGCCGATTTCAAACGCAAGTGAGGGCACAATATGACGAGTGCCTTGGGGCAATTACTTTTTATCTTGCACAAAGTTTATCACCCTTTCGGGGATGAATCGAGAATTCTTTCAGTTGAAGTTGTTGTAGATTATTGGGCAATACGTTCAAAACTGTCCCCCATAGAATTATACAAGGAAAAATTGAGGCATATAGCCCTATGAGTACCTGAATATATGTAGTCTTGCAAGCAAGATTCAAGTGGCTCCGCTATATATATACCCAGATATGTTCAAGGAATGATGTTGAAATTTCAAGAACAAAACTAGTTCCATCTTCCGAGGCTTTAGCCTACGAGGAAGCAACTATTTATAGTGAGTTAGAAGGGTTGGTGTAAAAATTTTCCTCACTTGGGTCATTCTCGGGAGATTTTTTCCTCAACCGGTAGGTCCTCTACTGTTTAAGTATATGTAACCAGGATTGGCAAGCTTTGGATGTTTGGATTTCTGATTCTTTCGAAGAAGAAGAGCATACTCTCCTAATCTAAACCATTTTCTCCCAAAACATGTAAAGCAAAGTTCATTCCTTCAAACTATGTTGAGATCGATTTAGTTTGTTCCTATTTAAGAAAAAATAAGAATTTTCTTGAAAAGGAAAGTTGCTTTATTCAATTAGCCACAAAATTTTAGTGAGTTTCTTGTCTAATTACTGATCCAAATTGAATTAAACAATTGAACTTGTTCTTTGATCCCATATATTTAGTGCTTTGATTATCAAATTTTTGAATCCAAAAAGAAATTATACGATGTAGTTGTTCATTGAACTACAATATTTAGTTACTTGTGTTGTTCATTCACTAGTCCAAATTGAATTAAACAATGTGTTTGCTTGTTTAGTTAACTCCAAATTCTGTTCAATCCATAAACTGATGTATGAGTTTATGATAGCATAATCCTCTAGTCAGTTTAGTGATAGATTGGAATATGTATCTTAATTTGGAAAGCAACTAAATAGAATTCAAGATGGGGGGTTGGGTAACCTGAAAAACCAAGTTAGTATCTGTTTATGTTAACCCCCACAAAAACCTTCAAGAATAACCTGCAAACACTTGTTAGGCTGCAAGACACCAAAAACACAACTTGTCCAAAATGTTAGGGTTAGGCAAATGAAATGCACAAACTTTCTAATGAGATGCAAGCCTAAAATTTTATTGAATGAGATGTAGCATACTGTATGTGAGTTTCCTTACCAGATGTGATCCTATGCTTACCAAATGCGAGCCTGAACTAAAAATGATATGAGAAATCCTGGATGCGAGCCTCATTTTTTGTGGTACGATGGCATATCCCAGATGCAATCCTGAATGGTAAAAAATGAGCATGTTATCTACCAAACATTGTCATGATCATAGATCTTGCTACAAGATTTCAGATGTATTCATTAATGGATGGATTCTCGGGCTATAATCAAATCAAAATTTCCCTTGAGGATCAAGAGAAAACCGCATTCACATGCGCATGGGGCACCTTTTGTTGGAATGTCATTCCTTTCAGGTTAAAGAATGCCGGTGCAACATATCAAAGAGCCATGATGACAATATTCCATGACATGATGCACAAGAACATGGAGGACTATGTTGATGACACATTGGCTAAATCTAAAGAAAGAGGTACTCAAATTACTGACCTAAAAAAGATCTTGGATCAAATGGAACAGTTTCAACTCAGACTCAACCCCAAGAAATGTGCCTTTGGGGTCCAATCAGGGAAGCTCCTAGGATTCATAGTATCCACAAAGGGAATTGAGGTAGATCCGACAAAGGTGAAGGTTATTCTAGAGATGACTCCTCCATGAAACATCAGTCAAATGAGGACACTACAAGGGAGACTCCAGTCCATCAGGAGATTCATGTCCCAACTTCCAGATAGGGCACAACCATTTACTAAGATACTACATAAAGGGGTTACCTTCAAATGGGATGAACACTATGAAGCAAACTTTAGAGAATTGAAGGGATACCTGGCTGCTCCACCTATTATTATGGCACCTATTCATGGAAAATCCTTACTCCTATATATTTCAGCTATAGCTACATCCCTAGGACTATTGCTAGCACAAGAAGATGAAACCAAGAAAGAAAGAGCTATCTACTACATTAGTAGAACATTGGTCACCTATGAGCTCAATTAGAGAATTATTGAAAAAGCATGCTTAGCAGTCGTCTTCACATCACAAAAATTAAGGCACTACATGCTCTCTCATACAATGAAGCTCATTGCTAAGATCGATTGTTTAAAGTATCTTTTGAGAAGAACAACATTAATAGGATGTTTGGCAAAATGGGTCCTAATTCTACGTGAGTTTGACATTGAATATGTAGAATGGAGGGCTATCAAAGGATAGGTCCTTGTAGATCAATTATCTGATTCACCACTCTAGGATGATGAACCTTTACTCATTGAATTACCTGATGAAACAATCATGCATCTCACTGAATACCCATGGAATATGTACTTTGACAGTTCATTCACTCAACAAGGTTCTAGAGTAGGGGTCCTATTCATAACCCCTCAAGGCTACAAGATTCCCAAATCTTACAAATTGATGTTTCCATGCACCAACAATATCTCAGAATATAAATCATTGGTCAACGGCCTCAACCTAGCTATGGAATGGAATATCATAGAGTTACACGTGTATGGTGACTCCCAACTAATTATCAATCAAGTCAACGGGGAGTATCAAACAAAAGATAAAAAGTTGATGCCCTACAAGAAACTAGTTGATGATCTGAAGAAGTACTTCATCTTCGTCACCTTCCAACAGATACCAAGATCAAAAAACAAAGTTGCAGATGCTATGGCTACCTTGGCATCCATGTTACAACTGGAAGAACATCAATTCTGCCATGACTTCTTGGTGGAAGAAATATCCTATCCTACCTTTGATACCCCTGAATACCAGGTAATATGTACCTTGAATACCCCAGATCAATCTTGGTATGCCAGTATCATTGCTTACCTTTCTGACCAAACCATTCCCGCCAATCTATCCAGAAATGAGAAAAGATCCTTGATTATGATAGCATCACATTACGTCCTCATAACTAACAACCTATATCAATGTGATCTCAATGGTACACTTCTTCGATGTTTAGAACTCAAAGAGTCTGATCTAGCATTAAAAGAAGTCCATGAAGGAGTATGTGGATCACACTCGAACGACTTTTTATTAGCCAAGAAACTACTTAGAGTAAGCTATTATTGGCCTACCATGGAGAGAGATGCTATTCAATTTTCAAAAGAATGTCTTAAATGCCAGACACATGGAAACCTTATCCATGCTCCTACCAAAGAACTTATCTGTTTCATAACACATTGGCCATTTCAGCAATGAGCCTTTGACTTGGTTGGAAAAATATATCCCAACTCTTCAAATGGACACAAGTTCATCATTATGGCCACTGAGTATTTCACAAAGTGGTTCAAGGTCGTGCCGCTAATCAAAGCCACTGGCAAATAGGTAGCTATGTTCATTTTGAACTACATTATTTGTAGATATGGGATACCCTCTTCAATTGTAATAGACAATGGGGGCCAATTTAAAAATCAAGACATTGATGACCTTTGTGAATAGTTCCATATCACTCAAAATTTCTCCTCAATCTATTATCCTCAAGGTAATGGACAGGCTGAGGCATCCAACAAGAATATTCTCAAGATTCTACACAGAACTATGAGTAAGTCTGGAAGAGAATGGCATCTACAACTAAATCTGGCACTATGGACCTATAGAACAAGCATAAGAACACCAACTGGAGCCATGCCATTTGCTCTAGTCTATGGCGCTGAAACATTACTACCTATATAGGTTGAAATCTATTTTTGCGGATATCTTTACAAGGTCTTGTTACTAACAAGAAGTACCGCATAGATAGGGTAAATTCTTTGAACTTACTAGATGAGCGTAGATAACAAGCGTTCGATCACCTCAAAGTATATCAAGCACGTATGTCCAAAGGTTACAACAAGAAGGTTAAACCACACAAATTTGAAGTAGGAGATCTCGTCTTCAAGGAGAATCCTAAGAACCAGCCTAACAGGGAGTAGAAAGGAAAATTTGAACCTAATTGGCTGGCACCTTATATAATCATTGCTACTTTTTGGACTGGAGCTTATCAACTGGCTACACCTGAGGGAGACGTTCTTCCAGATCCTATCAATACTCTACATTTGAAGCGGTTCTACGCTTGATGTTTGGCTATCAGAGCCTGTACAGCAAAAAGTTCTTGCAAAATACAAAAAACAATCAGAAAATTGATTCTGAAGAAATCCAAAAAAAGTGGAAAAAGGTCCTGTAAAAAGGGTATCCTTGGTGAAAACCTCGCAAATAGGTGCCTTGATACTACAAAAACATTCAAAAAAAGCAAAAATTGAAAAAAAATTGAAAAAAAAGAGAAAAGTGCCTTGATGAGCACCTGGTAAAACAGGCATCTTGGTAGCAAAAAGAAAGAAAAATATCTTGCCAAGTGGTGAAAACCTGGCAATCAGGCATCATTTGTGTTCTGCGCTCCATCTATCAATGCACTACTGATACTAGGCCTTCATAATTTTGCCTATGCTCATATGCTGGCTTCATTTTCCTACATAGCTATCTTATCCTCACCTGGGATTTGTCTATCATTTATGTCTTAGGAATAAGTCATTCTGCACTGGGGGCATCTTTGTTGGCATAGTAGTTTGTGATAGCTAGGTTGCTCTAGGATGGTTTTCCTTACAAACACACTGTTTCTTGATACATGCAAAACAATGTCACTTTTCAAAACAAGGTTGTCTTTTCAACCATCACATATCTAGAAGCGACATTTACAATGGCAACGTTCCTACGAGGCTATATTGGATCACAAACATGAATGAATTATCCTATCAATGCACAGACATGGAACATCATATTGCTTATATTCCAATTTTCTAATTGATGAATCTTTACTGTGCTTGACAGATGAATGAACAAGTACTACTTAAACACACAATTTGATAATGGTTTGACTATGATTCTTTCATGTCCTGATGATGTTTTCCACTAGGGGCATCTAAGTAATTATAAATTTTATTTTATTGATTCTCGATTGATGACTTGTTATGTATTCTTAGTTACTCAATGACGTCTGTGCAAAGACAAAGAGTGACAAGGATAGGGGTCATAGTGTTTTCTTAGTTTTTTGCATATGGTGATTGTTTCAAATGATCCTATAAATTTCACCTAACTTAGATGTTTATGGTAAGATTTTCCACTATGGTTGGATAGCCACATATATCTTGATCTTCGTTATGTGTAAACTACGGTGAGTTTGAAACAATTTTCTTATCTATTTTCCGATCCAGATTCTCACTAAGGTATATGAATAATAATGTGCCCAAGGATATGAATTTTCAAGGTCATTGCGGGTCCAATATCTTTCCTTAATTAGAATCTGGTATATTAAAAGGAAGGTGATTATTTTATTATTTTGGCTTCTATACCTTGATGCCTAAATCTATTTCTGACATTCCAATAATATATAGCATTCATACTTTCATAATATCAGTGGGTATTAGTGATGGTTGTACTATCAGGTGGTATCCATTCTGAAAAGTGCCCAATGATGATAAAGAGCTATACATTTTCATACCAGTGACAAAATTCCTAAGAGTCTGCATATAGTTGCATTTAGAGATTGCATGATACATTTCTAAAAATAGTTAACGCATAAAGACTTTTTGTGCTAAAAAATGCTTTCTATCTTCTTCTAAACATCAAGTTAATTACATCATCCATATTACTGATATCTATATCATTGCACGTCTATAGCATACATTTTGCATTCATTGAAAAGAAGAAACAAGAAAATACAAAAATAAAGCATCCATGTATTGCATTTTTACTTTTTCATCCTAAGTGCATCTATACATCTATATTGCATGAAAGAGAAAATAAAAAAGAAACATACATTTGCATTTTCACATAAGTATCATTTAAAACATATTTATATCAGTAATCACATCTAAATCAAAAAGATGATGTCTAAACATCTAACTCATCAAGAGACAAAAATATCATCACATGTGCAAAATACATCTACCACATCTATCAAAGCCAAAGGAACTGATGACACAGGTCAGAATTAGGAAGCTGCATCAGATACATATATATATATATATATA